>CAJNOP010001789.1:9128-23971 GCA_905250075.1 Rotaria sp. Silwood1 | reverse complement strand
TTTGTACTTTAGATTTCTACCTGATTCAATGTAAAGAATACCGATCATTCTGAAAACATTTTTTCGGAAAAAATTTGATGATTCAAGTTAAGCACAATGATAAAATTGTAGAAATTAAATTGAAAATACAAGAAATAACAGGAATTTATCTTGATACATTAAAGCTTGCATTTAGACAATAGATCACTTGACGACAAGCATACACTAGACGACTAAGATATCAAATATGAATCGATATGTCACTTAGCATTATGACTATTTGGTTCTCATATCTGTATTCTGGGTATGCCGTTCGTCCATGTGAGTAATGCAGCTGGTTTGAGAGAAAATTTCTTAGAATCTTCTAAAAGATATAGCAAATGATCAGTTTTATGCTCATTCCATTCCAAAATTGCGAGCTTTTATCTACTTTCTAAATAGGTGAAACTATTTTAAAGCACATGCACATGTAGAAAAGAAAAGCTTTTTTAATATTTAAGCCTACAAGTCTTTATGACTGTTTACATCCACAAAATGAGCATTTCTCATAAAAATGCATGCATAATTCATTATAGTCGTTATTAACTAGTCAGTTGGTGTCTCATATACTTCTTCGCTTAGTGTTATACAATTCATTCTCATACTACTGTGTGATATGTCAATCAACCAAATTAATAAAACAAATAGTTCATGTGGAGGAACACCTTGTTTCATACTTGTTTATCGAGTTTTTGACAATAATGCTCACGCGTACGATTCGTACAAGGATACCATTTAGGAGCTTGAAATTAAATTTATTTGCTTTCTGTCTCTTGTATAAATCTCTTTCGTTCTCTCACATCTGAGTTCGGCTCTTTTTCAGCTACGATGAGAAGTCTTTAACAAAATGGAACTTGACACCTTTCGTTCTTGTCACATCATGTAATTAATGTAGTTAGTTTTCAACTTTCATGGATTGTCACAACCATTTTACTCCATTTTTTGATTGCATGGTATGTTATTTTTTTATATTTTGTCTATTACACTCTCAATCGATATGATTTTTTTTCACTAAGTGTCTTCTAAGTTATATTTTCTTTCTTTTAAACTTATGAAACCTCAACATGCATGCGTTTTATTACTCTAATAAGGGAATAGACATGCATGCAGGTAAATAATTAGGTGGTTGCATATGTATTGAGACATAGCCAGATTGACAGATAGAAATGTAGGTAAGGATATAGCCAGTTACATAGTTAGTTAGCTATACGGAACTATAAAGTCTCTCTTTCAAAAGTAATTGTGTGCAACTTCACTATTAATTGAACTCTATTGACTAGTCATGTGTTGTAAAACCAGAAAGTTGCCTTTTTTCTATTTCGAAAAAAACATTTTTTAACAGTTCTTTTCGATGACTTCAATATTCAGCATTAATTCTTAAATCATTCAGCTCTTGAATAATCATTTTATAAACATTCGTTTTGATACTTTATTATCAAAAGAGATTCAATAGTGTTCAGTAAGATCATTATAAAGTCCATGAGTTGAGTTCGTCTCTTTCAGTTCACGAATTATCGAACCTTTCATCTAAACAGTAACAGCTGTCAGAGAAAACTCTGATTACTACTCCGTTTTCTCAACATATAATGACTTGTATCATAGGTTAGTCAGTATGGAAATTACGTAGGTTGTTTCAAATACAGTCAAATCTTACTTTATCAACCGCTAAAAATTCAAAGTGCACTAATAATAAGTAAGTTAGCATATTCATGCTATTTTCAAGTAGACTCTGTATAATCCAGTCAAAGATGCATTTTTTATAATGGCCTTGTTGGATATTATTAATTTCTTTTGATAAGAAAATATTACAACAAATATGTTATAAAACGACCACTCACGATCTGAATGATTTAAAAATTAGAGTCATGCAAGGGAGAGAAAGCTAATTGTCTGATTGCCTAGATTGCTATTGATTGTGGATGATTGCCGATGATTGTTGATGATTGCCATTGATTGTGGATGATTACCATTGGTTGTGGATGATTGCCATTGATTGGGTGTGGGTGCGTGTGGGTGTGGGTGTTGTGCATTTCTTCAAGCTGACCCCACACCCACACCCTATAGATCTTAGTAGTCCAAGAAAAATCTAGTAGTTCTTTTAATGAAGAAGGTATGCATTCATCAAAAACTTGTTGGACAAGTGTACTCATGGCACTTTTTCCTTGAGTTCATCAAAAGGTCAATATTTAGCCTAAATTCGACACTTTTCTATCGTACCGAACTTTTTACTTTAACGGTTTATACGTTGATGGTCGTTTGAACTTTTTGGCACTATCATTGTTCATTTTTTACATTTTCATCTTGTCTTTAATAATATCCGTACATTACACTAGGACTGCAACAATATCTTTATAGACGGCATCTCTGAATTGCAAGAATGTCATTTGTGTTCACTATTATATTCTGACACTATGTTCTTATGAATAGATCGGAGGTAGCGTAGTTTTATGAATTCTTTTTGAGGCAGAATTGTTATTGAATATTGAAAAATATAACAAGAACGTTGAACTGCCTTTGGTCTGCTGCACAAATTGAGACAAATACTTTGAGAAGTTAATTTTGCTATAACAAACCATGCAATACATTGTGATATATTGCCCTTTCAGTTTCATCGCAAGCGGTAACATTACGGCGAGCTGTGAGACAGGACGGCATTTCGTTGACGACTCAAGTGGCTTTTTCATGTTTGTAATTTTTATTATGTCGTGATTACTCTGAAAACATATTTCACTTTATTGTAGTGCTTGAAGTGTTCTAGGTGATTCAAAATAAGGCTTTCTTTTTAGGGAACACAGTGGTGATCATTAGAACTCAAATGCCCTATCAATACATCAACTATCGAATTTCGACATTGTGATATTTTGAAGAAATCGTAGGCAATATTTTTTTCGCACATCTTTTTCATCGTTCTGTAGCATTGGACAAAAAACATCATTAATATGTGGGATAAAAGAGTTTTCTATTTTTTTTTCCTTTTTCTCATCGGCTATGTACTATATTGGCTTTATTTATTAAAACTATACCCAATTACTATTGACGTTTCTGAAAAGTATACGAATGCAGATTCATCTTTGATTCGTATGTATCCTCGTTCTCGATTTTTGTTAGATGGAAAGAATGCGATCGGTTTTCTTGTCGCTGAAAACTATGCAGCAGTATCGTCTCAATTAGTCCAACTCGATAACGGATTTCAAGATAACAAAACGTCTATTATCATTATATTTCACACGGGATATCCGCTAAGAAAGGATCTCGCGTTAATTAATAATGCAACACAGCGACAAGTATTCTTTCTCAATATTGACCATATCTTTTATTCGTTTTCACGTGACTTTGATCCTTATTTGACCGAGCCAACCTTTCGGAAACGAGGTAAATGGAACTATCAGAATATGATTAGATTCTGGTTTAAATCAATCTTCGAGTTGCCAGAACTGGAAAGTATTAAATATTTGATGCGTTTAGATGACGATTCAAGAATTCTGGGAAATTGGTCCAACATATTCGACATTATGAAGTCAAAAAATGCCGTTTATTTTGCAAATGAGGAACGATATGAACACGAAGATGTGCTACCCGGAACCATGAATGTGAAGAATTTAACCGTTAACTATCAACAATCTGCCAAAGTATCTGTACAGGATCCGATTAAATTGAAGCGTGCACTAAGTAGAAAAAATGCAGTGCTGCTTTACTACAACAATTTTGAAATAATGAAACTTTCTTTTTTCCGCAACAAGAATGTGCGATCTTGGATCGACAATGTCGATTCAAGTAATGGAATATTCAAGTATCGATGGGGTGATGCTGTTCTTCGTTATATCACATTAGCCCTATTCGCAAAACCGAGCGAAGTACTTCACAGATCTCATTACAATTTGTCGTACTGTCACCCATGTATACATTTTACAAAGAAAATATAGGAACGAAGTCTGGAAATGAAATATTTGTAGTCTACAGGATATGAATGCAACTGAATACTCGAGTCGATCGGGAGCAGGCTTTTTGGGCAAGCTATAACTTGTTATGTAGAAATTTCTGTAGCTAAGTACTGTTGTATCATGCAGTTTCTGGAACGTGATTCTGCTTCGTGTGTGACTGTGAGTGTGGGTGTGGGTATCAGAATAAATCACATCCACACCCACACCCACACCCACGCCCGCCACCCACACCCACATTCACACTCACACACCCACACCCAACACCCCACACCTCACAACCGCACCCACACTCACACCCTACACCCCATACCCATATTCAACACCCCACACTCACCCACACCCTTTATGTGATGTTTTGATTAAATTTTATACAGTTGACATGCAAATGTAGGTAATCTCATCATTGTATAGAAGCGGCCTACGACATCATCTTATCGACATCATTCTGTTTCATATATAAAAACACAGTTTGAGATTGAAAAAAATTTCTTTAAAAAAAAGGTTATCGATAATATATACTTTGTGATCACTATGAAATAAATTGATATACGAGGCTTTATTATTAAATTTCCTACAATACAAAGCAAACTAAACATTATAATAAGTTAAAGTTATATGTCAATCATCATAATTTCTATAAATAATTCGATCGTTTATAGGTTGTACCGGTCGATAAACTTTTCGCATTACATTATCGCGTAGTAAATTTAAACTTGTTTCTGCAATTGGAATTATATTTGGAAATATTGTCCATATGACGCCTTCAGTACACGGAGGCGTTGTTAAACTACCAGTATAGCGAAAAAATTGTCGACCTTCGATTTGCATTAGATGACTTAAATCGAACATATAATTAAATGTATCGCCAATATTTTTCAAATGTGTTGCACCGTCTGCGTAATGTTTCCATTCAATATTTTCTTCATGTAATGGACCAGCTATGTCGAAAAAGAATGCAAATACAGCCACTTGTTTATTTTCAAAATTCTTATGAACAAAATGCGCTTCGGATGGAAATTCACGCCCATCAATTTCATGTTCAGATCCATGTCTGTCATTGCTACCCCAATGTAAATGAAAATTAACGAAATGAAACTTTCCACTTAGACCACCACCAGTAAACCATAGATCGGGTTGATTTTCAATATCGTTTCTTTTAGCTAATGTAGCAGCAACTTGATGACCCGTGTTCTTCAGTGTAAATAACAACTTATCCGCATAATTTGGGGAAAATATAAATGGTGGGTAGTGTTGACGGACGGTTTCATCTAATTTGATATTGATAGGCGACTGAACGCGACCTCCGGCAGCTGGAAATCTTTCATGCCATTTATTCGGATCGTCATAACTCCAGTAATCATCGAATGCATCAGCGCACGACATATAGATAAGAACGTTTTATATCTGTTGAAACGAGAAGCTCGCTGGCAGCTGATGATCAAGCTGTAAAAAAAAACAAAAAAAAAATAATATATACCTGATTTGCACTCAGCTCATCGAACAGACGATTCGGATATACTATTTTTGTACCATACTGTTACACACACGGCTATAACTATTAATAAGGTTAGCGAAGACAGTAGGAAAGAACTGTATTTTCCTCTTCCCTATTCTGTCGTTTCCTTTTTTGCAACTTGGCAGTGCCGTGGTAATATCAGTAAGAACCAAATTAGTAATCGAGCACATATATTTTTCTCTTGTGTTCTCTCACGTATCGAGCGGGCGATTTCTTGGCACATGCGAATGATAATGGAAGTAAAAAAGATTCCAAAATACACCACTGTACCCATACGCATAGTACTAGGAAAAAGCACTCGGCAACTAAGCTTGACAAAGTAGGAATTCTAGTCGCTCGTCTCTAAACAATTCTTACTTTGTTCAATTTGTGTATCAATCAAGATTCTCACGCAGACAAATGAATGGTTAAAACGTTGTTTTTCCGCGTTATTGATAAAAATTGAAGAAAATAACACGTTGACACTCATTAACTCAACAAATTAAAGAAGTAAACGCGTAGAAACCTTTTTTTTGCTGTCAACGCATTTTAACGGATTTAACAAAAACATTAGATATATTTAGCGATGGACAGAGACGACTTCGTCTATCGTGAAATGATATATATCTTTAAAACGTAAGAAGGAAAGAAAGGAAAAAACAATTGCGTTACTGACGTCAGTTTCAGTCGATTATCATATATATGTTCTTTCGGTATAACGTTATAACGCTGTATTGCGTAGTAGTAATATAATAAAGACTATAATTAGACGACTATGAAAGAAACATATATGTATTTCGTCCGTCGTCGAAATCATGTATTGATTGTTCATAACATAATAGATGTAGTCACTTAATTTTTACTGTTCAATATTTCAACGTATGAATTTAGATGGCATACTACAATGTCAGAAATCCGAGATCGGCTTTAAATTGTTGATATTGCTCTGTTTGCTTTCTATCTTATAAAATAAAATAAATTAAATATGCTATTCTATGTTTAAATCTTTCGCTCTTAGATTACGTTTCTAATTAATCATATGATAGGTAGCGTTTTAATTATGATCTGTGACGAAGTTTACAACTCCATAGAATATTTTTTCTAATATGGAGTAACAAACATTTGGATTTCATATTTTACGTTATCAATAGTATCACTAATATAAAGAATTTTTCAAGATTAACCAGCAATATATATTTTAGAACTTTATGTAGCTTATACATGCTTTTTTTTCAATCGCAATATATGAAGATTTATTTCTTTATTTCTAGATATTTATATATACATTTTTCAGATTTTTGTATCATGTCAAAGTCAGATGCGAACAATTCACATTTAACAAATGTTAATACTATTTCTTCATCATCATCAACATTCGATTCGACTTCGATGTTAACGCCACGACAACCACACTGATATAATTTGTAGTACATCAACAACTCCTATATCGACACCAAGACGAATCGTCAAAGCTAAGCATAGTTTAGTATGAAGATATTTCAACAGTTCAAATGCCAATATATTGAATGTCGAATGTATTCTATGTTCATCCATCATTCTTCGTAAATCATCATCTACTTCTAATTGATTACGTCACATACAAACACAACATAATTTTGAATATCAAAATTTGAATAAATCTATGAAATTGCAAACAAGAAACGTCTGACTTATCACCCAGATTACCTTTAACAAATGATCGATCTCTTTATTTAACTAAACTAATTGCTGATTTAATTATTTATAATTTTCTACCTATATCAATTGTTGAAAGTTCTTATTTTCAAGCAATTCTTCAAGAAACTGAACTATCATATATTATACCACAACGAAAATATTTTATTAATTATGTTTTTCAAGAAATGTTTGTTGAAATTTGACAAAAAGTTTATGAAGCATTAAAAACAACACCAGGTGATTTATTCTATATTCAGAATGATCTTTAGTTTCTCTTTCTAATGCTTTAGGTATTTGTTTAACAACAGATATTTGGATGTCTCGAGCTAATCAGGCTTATACGACTATTACAGCACATTTCATAGATGTGAAAAACAATAAAATAAAGAATTTTTAGGAAATCATACAGCTGAACGTATTGTGAAACGTTTAGAAGATCTTTGTAATGAATGGTCAATTAGTGATAAAATTATATGTTTAGTATCTGATAATTGTAGTACAATGAGAAAAGCTGGAAGTGATTTCTGCAAAGCTACTATTTCTTTTATATTTTCAGACTTGTGATAATTAGTGATTTACAAATACAATGGATAGGATGTAACGATCATCTCATTGATTTATGCGTTAGTAGTGTTATTCGAAAGCTTGATAAAGTTGAAAACATACTGGTGATATTTCGACACATTGTATCATACACTAGAGATTCTCATTTAGCAAATGAAATATTGAATAAATATCAGAAATCATTTGGTAAAAGACTCAAATCGTTTTTTTAATGGATACAGAATTAAATTCTCCTAGGTTTTGTTGAACGACAATTAATATTCTATGTAAAAACCAGATGGAACAGCACTTTCTATTTGCTGCAAAGGTTTATTCAAGAAAAATATGCATTACAGCTTGTCTTCATGAGAAGTTGTTTATTAAAAGTTTAAATAATAATAAACTTTCAAGAACGGTAGAATGGGATTTGATGGATCAACTAATGGTGGGATACTATTTTAAATATCAATTATTTCAGGGCATTAGTGAAAGATGCTGACACTCACTAACACCCATTCATCTATTATTTTGATGAAATTTGAGGAGTTACATGGTATACAAATACCAACTAACACTCACTAACACCAAACAACACTAAACTAACACCACACTAACATCCACCCATATTAACTACCCATCACTCTCACCCTTTAGAAAGCGTCTCAATACATTTTCAGAAGTCCCACTGTACACTATACCGTGTTAAAACTTTCTAATATCGCAAGAGTGGCTACTAACACCGCACCAACATCACACTAACACCGCATGAACACTCACTAAAATCTCACTAACACTCCCCAACACTCTCATAGAACAGTTTTTTTTGACAAAAGGTTACTTTTAGAATGTAAACGAGATATCTATTAATGCATTATAACTCATCATCATTGTTCAGGGGAGAACTACAGAAATCGCAGAAGACTTTGTATATATATTAAGGAAAAAAACATATTTGTAGGCATTTATTCGGAGTTTTATCCATTTATTGTGCACGACTGCCTGAGGATAGTATAGTTGCCAATGCGTTCATGAAGTCTTGATTTCATACTCGAACTTCGTCGATCTCTTCTTCGCTGATATTCATATATCCTCAATGCTGAATATCACGAAGCATCGCGCTATGAACAGTGAGTCACACTACACGTTCTATATGTACGCCGGTCAGTTCAACAATACTGTAAATGATTTTCTGAACGTTTACATCGACGCCAAGAATGCTGTTGCGTGAAAGTTCCTTCGTATAAATGTAAAAAATGCGCAGCGGTCCTTCATCATCGGGTGTTCTGACCATGATAATTGTTCCGGTACGACTAGGTCGTATCAATGCTGGATCAACAGCATCTAGCATATTGGCTGTTGCAACTAGGGCGTGGATGTGAGTGTGTGGGTGTGGTGTGGATGTGGGTGTTGGTGTGGGTATGGTGTGGATGTGGGTGTGTGGCTATGGTGTGGATGTGGGTGTGTGGGTGGATGTGGTGTGTGGGTGTAGGTGTGGTGTGGATGTGGGTGCGGGTGTGGGTGTGTGGTGTGGGTGTGGGTGTGGGTGTGGTGTGGATGTGGGTGTGGTGTGGATGTGGGTGTGGGTGTACAGGAAAATAACACATACTGACACTCACACGTACACCCACGCACACACCCACACCCACACCGAGACCCACATCCACATTCACACCAACATCCACATACCCAAACCCACACCATTTTCTCAATAGAAAGAGAAATCTAATTTGATTTATCTGATTGATATTGATTATGAAGGAATCAAGTTACAATTTTCTCCTCAATTGATGAGATGAATAAAAATTCCTAAAACGTTTCTTTGCAAAGACGATTTTAAGGATAATAAATGAAAATATTATGAATTTCTTTCTTTTTAATAAAAGAATGAAGATTTTTATGTTTTTATTGAATAGAAGAGGTACTCAGCAATAAGACAAAATTAGAAACACCAATCAAGGAAGACGGAGAATTGCTTATTTCTTACGGTCAATAGGAATACTGATCGAAGCACCAACTCCCTAATTAGGCTTTGAATAACTCGATCTCTATTTAATAAATAGAAAAGCATTACAACTAAAGTATATGGGTGCATGATTTTGTTACGAATGAGGCACCACCTCCCAAGCCTAGATATGCGCCATTTTAACCAAGAGGATGTCTATATCCTAAACCAACTCCAAAGTCAGGTCCTTGCTGATAGTTGAAACCCTGAAAAAGCCGTATGTGATCTAAACTACAGTCTGTAAATCATCCTACTTCATAACGATCGACAGCACCTGATATTGAACCACAAGACCAAGCGACGGCTTTGAGGGTCCATTGTAAATCAAAGGTATACCACCACCCACTTGACCACCCAAGTGAAAGCCGGAATTTCGCACCGCCGAATCGATTTTATAGGCTCCGTTAGCCTATAGAATCATAAAAACACTTCGCTGATTTTCTTTTGGGGAAAATAGAGAAAATAAGAATGTCGACAATAAATCACTTGATATAGTCAGCTTTTTTGAACTATTAAAATGAATAATTTGACCTGTTTATACAATCTTGTTAAACAAAACGAATTATCCATTTATCTCTTGCCAAATCTATATCGATAAAACTAGACAATGGAAATACCTTGCCAGTCTGAGCTGCTTGCCAAGCTCAATTGAATGCTTCTGTGCCATCTAAACCGATATGCAGGCCATTAATCGAATTATCGAACTGGCGGCGTTGCCGTGCTACTGGTGCAGCGTAGCATTGATAGCGATAGCAAGAAGCAGCACGAAACGAAGAAAGAAAGATGATGATGACATTGATTCAACTGTCTTCTCACCTATCACCCGTTCGAATTTATATGGCAACTTCTTCCTCTTGTTCTATGATGCACTTTTCAATTAATCTATGACTCAAACTAATAGAGAAATTTCCTTCATTTCTCACGAACAGATAAGATGCACTTTAATCCTGACATTTGCTACCATTTTTATTTAAAATGAATGATTGAAATCCTACGATTACTCACTTCCTCATGAGACAGAATATTCTATTATGTGTATACAAACAATAATTTGATGAAGTGTATTTGATCTTTACCTAGTTGGGTGTGGGTATGGGCTGTGGGTATGGGTGTGGGCGGATGTGGGTGTGGGTACGGCGTGTGGATGTGGATGTGGGGTGTGGGTGGCTGTGGATATGTGTGTGGGGGTATGGACGTGAATGAGTGTCTTCTCTCTAACTGCACCCACACCCACACCCACACCCACACCCACACCCACACCCACACCCACACCCACATCCACCATCCACACCCCACACCCACACATCCACACCCATATCCCTACTCTATAGTTCTTCTAATTTTGTTTTTGTATGGTTCAATTATCAGCTTTTCTATAATATCCTATCCGAAGAGTTCATTCATGTAATAAGTTTTCTAGTGATGTTTGACATGAATATATATGTATATTCAGCCATAAATAAGCCGTAGGTTTTCTTAAGACTTGGCTTCCAAGTTTTCTTTTCTTATCCACATTCACGCGCAGCCATGCTAATTAGAATCGTCAGTGCGAAATGTTTCATTTATATCAGTTGGTATCGCCAGATATTTTCAATAATACTTATACAAAATGTAACCGTTTACTAGAGTTTTCAACGATGTAAATAAATCGAATAAACAAAAAAAGACTTTTTTTTATCATTATTCAAACATGTTTTAGAGTTCTCTTTGAAAAAAATAGAACTTTCAATAAGATCAAAATGTGTTTACAAAAATTCTATAGAAAAGAGTTTATTTTAACCACAAGGACGTTTGTATTGCAAAACACGTTGTTTATACATCTCTACAAATTTGAAACATAGTGCCGCTTGTTCCTGTAAATTGGCGTGTAAATGGTTCCATAATCGTTCCAAAAGATCATCTCCATGATCAAATATCATCATTTTATCACAATAGTCCAGTCCCCATTCCGCATAAGCTTTAACTGAGCCACAAAAAAGAAAGATTTGTATAACATTTGAAGAATCATAGATTTTTGGGACAATATCTCTAGCAAATGAACCCGAAATAATAAGATAAATCGATTGATCTGGATGAGATTGGATATATTGAATACAACCATTTATATCTGTGAATGTTTCTGCATCACCAAGTTTAATGCGAAAGCTACTCATTGGATCTGATGAATTTGCATCGAGCCAAAGAATTCTGAACTGGAACATTATGGCTGTATTTGTTTTGATTGCTTGTACTCAAATGAAAAAATATGGTATACGTTTGAAAGATTGTCATATATATATATATGACTACAAAAAAGAAGATCACGGGTAGAAATTCTGCATTATTTTATGGGAATATTGCAGAAATTTGTTTGTTTAATGATTGTGCAAGATCACAACAGGAAAAAGCCATCGACCACCATTTATGATTCACTTGCTCGAATAAAAAATGAAACTTGTTTTTTCCATTCTTTCGCATGTTCGTAATGGGTTTCTTACAAGTAAAAAGACCAACAGAAAGAGAAAAAACAAACATGAGTCATTATCATTGATGATTGTCGTTCGGTACTCAAAAAGAACAGTCTTAGATAATCGTACACGACCGTGTTTCATCATAGATCTCTGTAATTTTCTATGATTTCGTGATAATTCTATATATTCCGGCATAATTTATAAGTGTAGAAATATGTTTTTTTCTTTCAAAATTACTTTAAACGATCAGATTTGTCGTTTAATTGACACTATCTTTAAACTGACTTTTAGATTTTCCCTAGACTGAAAGGCTAGGGTCTAGAAACGGAAATTCACCTGTGTCTGTCTGTCTGTCTGTAACACTTGGTACAAAGTCCATATTCGTGGTACAAAGTATCATAGCCGTGGTGCAGCTAACCATTTTCATGGTACAAAAGTACCACTTTGGTGGTACAGGCCACCATTTATTTGACACAATGGGCCATTTTCATTATACAGATGACCGTTTGTATGGCTCAATTCAGTATTTTCGCGGCACAATCAACCATTTCTATAGCACAGTTGACCATTCTTATGGCTCAAATGAGCATGTTTGTGTCACAATTCGCCATGTCCGTATTAGAAATGGCCATTACTTTGACATAAATCACCATGTTAGTCGTTATAATTAACTTAAGCATAAACTTTATCATATACATTAGCATCTTTCAATATTTTTGTGAACTATTTGAATATATCTACAGCATGTAATATAGAAAATGTTAGAAATATTAATAATTTCTCCCAAACTCATCATTATACAGAATTCATTTTTATTTAAAAATATAAGGACATCTTTGTCATCATTCCGTCAGTCTAGGGCCAAGTGAATCAAAATTCAATGTTCATGAACGTTACTTATTTGTAAAAATGACAATAAAGTCTAATACAAATGAATTGAGTAATTCCATAGAATACAAATACTCTAATTTATTATCAATGTGTTTTCAAATGATCTAAAATAATACTGGATAAATTGGAAATGAACACTTAAGATCATCAATAAGAAGATTGAATATATTTATTTTACAATGGGTAAATCCATGGGAAACGTACCACTTTATACATGACGTTCTCAGAATTGGCTGAGATTCTCAGAGTTTGTAGAGCTCAATGAGCTGATCATTTTGGTAATAAATGATTAAAGGTTTGATTCTGAATTAGGGTCGAAATAGGCAAAATACATTTTTCAACAATTCCGGAAAATCATGGTTAAAGTGAAAAGTTCTCATTTTTGCGAGAACATTTTCTCTTTTATTTCAAGAACAAATTGAAACATTCTATATATATTCTGATAGCCCATGCCCAGCTCTATCGAATCATATATGATTCAAAATGTTTCCATTTTTTAAGAAAAATTTTTAATTGAACCACAAAAAGTTCACTGCACCACAAACTTTATCTTCTAATAAAAAACTCCTTCCAAATTTGGGTGAATTGTGGTCTAGTAAGTTTTGTAGAGCGTCAAACGCTCTATCTTGTGACATATAGAGCTTTGCAGTCGTTTTCGGTTTTCGTGCATTAGAGAGCCATAATGTTTATCTACTGCTGTTTTGTGAAAATTTTAGTTCATATTTCTGGACTTTTCAAAAGAAAAACTCAATAAACTAATCTGAAACTTTTACCCCAAAGAAATCTCACTTATTAGAGTAGCAGTTATAAAAAATTTATTGACATTATTTTCTCTTTCATATGAGCAGTCATCCTATTCCGCGATGTTGCACATTGCGGAATCAGTTCCGCCCCAGGAATCAATTCCAACGATTCCGGAGTCACATCCACGCTGCACGACATTCAATTCCGGAATCCATTCTAACAGTTTCTAGATATTCCGGAATCGATTCCAGAAAATACCAGCAATTCCTCACAGCGCCGTCTAATTCCGGAATCGAATGAAACCGGAATCGGTAGGAATTACTAGGAATTCCGGAATTGCTATACCTAGTATTATTCTATCATCTCTTATGAATCTAATGATGATCCAATTCCGGAACGGAATTCCTGGGGATTCCGTCTCGACTCAATTCCCGGAATTCCGTGCCGGAATTACTTAATTATGCGAGAGGATAATCTTCTGTCACATCACCATGCGTGAGGGTGAGGGGAAAAGTGATTCCGCTACGGAATTCCGGGAATTGAGTCGAGACGGAATTACATGGAATCAGAGGGAATTCCTAGGAATTCCGTCCGATTCCAGAATTCCGGGAATTGAGTGGAGATTGTATCCCCACCAACTCCGGAATTGGAATCAATTCCAGGAATTCCGGAATCGGACGAAATTCCTAGGAATTCCTGGGAATTCCGTCCAATTCCATGCGATTCCGTCTCGACTCAATTCCCGGAATTCCGCGCCGGAATTACTTACTTATGCGAGAGGATAATCTTCTGTCACAACACCATGCGTGAGGGTGAGGGCGAAAAGTGATTCCGCTACGGAATTCCGCGAATTGAGTAGAGACGGAATTACATGGAATCAGAGGGAATTACACGGAACCGGACGGAATTGCACGGAATTCCGTCCGATTCCGGGAATTCAGTGGAGGTTGTATCCCCACCAAGGTCGGAATTGGAATCAATTCCAGCAATTCCGGAATCGGACGAAATTCCTAGGAATTCCGTCCAATTCCATGCGATTCCGTCTCGACTCAATTCCCGGAATTCCGTGCCGGAATTACTTA
>CAJNOP010001788.1:10609-24011 GCA_905250075.1 Rotaria sp. Silwood1 | reverse complement strand
TGGTGAGCGTGCTCTTTGCATTATTTACTATTATTTATGATTCTTGTTAAACAGATATTACTTTACATTTTAGTGTAAAGTAACATAAAAATTTCAGATACCTTGGACGTTTGATTACATAAAGAACATGACAGTTTTGTAATTATTATCATATCATGGAAAACTTTAGTAGTCTACCCTACTCTATCCTTGGACAATCATAATTTGTCAGGATATAATCTGATTGTGCAAAGGGCAGTATGCTAGTCATGCTTTGCAAGCATTTCTTGTCGTTGTACATGTAATCTTTTCTCTTTTCGTATTGTGCTCATTAAAATATTGGCATTCCAGGAAGTCCTCTTCTGAAAGAAAATACTTTTTGTTTAATGTTCATCGGATTCGTGTGGCATTTGCTTCCTAGGTTCTGTTCAGATCATAGGATTCGAGAAAATACCGAACAATTGGAGGATTCCTTTCTAGATAGGCTTCGATGATTCTAAAACATGAAACCTACTAAATAGAATTTTGGCAGTTTCAGGCAGTATTTTGCTAATACTAGTGAGATTTGAATGTCTATCATTTCCATGATTTACCACCAGGCGTATATATTATTTCTCACTTTTTGATAGAGCTAGCCAATGAGCTGTGAATCGAAAAGAGAAAATTTAGCTGAAGAAGATAAATACTTAGGAGTATCCAAGAGTAGTGGTAGTGACACTTTAATACCTCGTAGTAAGCTTGATAAAGCTTCCTTTTTATATAAGATGATAGAGAAAAACATGCTCTTTCATTCTATGCTATTGGATCATTCTGCAGTTGATTTCATAACAATAAAGTTCTAATAAAATTCATTTTCCTAGCATATGCAACGGTTATATGAGTTCAAATCGTCTCGAATATGTATTCTTTCCATAATCTTCTCTTTATTCTTCTTCTTTTGTGGAACTCACGTATATTTTAAAAGAAAATAGTGAGTGTAAGTTTTCATTTCGAGGTTTTACGGCTCCCCCGTCCCTTCCCTCCCCCTCCCCATTACAGACACATAGCAACGGGAAAGAGAACATTACAGACATACCCTCCATTACAGACATACCCGCATTGCAGATAACCCACCATTACAGACAGGTCACTATTACAGACCACAGCAACCGCGAATAGAAGCCTTTATATTCTATATAATATATCAATGCTTTCATAAATACTCGAAAAAAAATATTTTGCAGTTTAAAAACCAGATCTCAGGATAACAAGTTTCAAAGATATACGTAAGTTCCACATTTTAGCTCCTTTGAAGCTGCACTAACAAGCTTTTTTTTTTATACTTTTCTCTCGCCTTTTCCAACTCTTTATCGTTTCTTCATATGTATGCACAGACGCATATCCTTTTTGTGCACGTGCCATGTGCTATTGTGTTCTATAGAGAGTGAAAGAAATACAGTTAAATCGAGTCTTAACACTCTTTATTTTATTTTTTTCAATGGATAAAGAATATTTTCGTTTTTACATTAAAGTGCATACTGCACTTTATATTCAAGCAATAGCTATTCACAATGAGCTATGTACTGTTTTCGATGGTGATGCTCCTTCATTTCGAACAGTTGCAAGATGTGCTTAATGCTTTTGTGAAGGTCGAGATGATATTCAAGATGAAGAACGATCTGGTAGACCTATTACCGAGACCATTCCTGAAAATAGTGAACAAGTTCGTAACATTGTCGTCGATAACCCTTATGTTACAATAGAAGAACTGCAAGACCAAACTGATCTAAGTTATGGCACCGTTCATAGAATATTATCCAATCATCTGAAACTTAGAATAGTTACTGCTCGTTACGAATCGAAACAACTCGCAGATTCTCAACGGAATGAACGAGTTCGAATATACAAAGAAAATCTATCAAGATTTGAAGCTGGATGATGTCGATTATGTGTCGTAGTAATAGTTGATGAATCATGGTTTCTCCATCAGCAAACTGGTCAAAAAACTTCAAATGCTGATTAGGTGGCAAAAGAAGATCCTCCACCTACAATAGGGCGACGAGATAAGTTTGCTCCGAAAACTTTATTTTGCATTTCCTTCAAATCAGCAGGTCCCATTCTAATCTATCGTGTTGAACGTGAGCAAACTGTCGGCCATCAATATTACATCGAAAAATGTTTGAAACCTGTTATCGAAGAAGTCAAGAAACAAAGATCTCTATCTGGTACTCATGCAATATAATTTGATCACGGTAACGGAAAAACTCATGCCCATCAAGCTGTTTTCGGTTACCTTCGGTCAGAAGAAGTTACCATAGTAACATATCAACCCAATTCTCCAGACCTGTTACCCTGTGATTTTTGGTTATTCGATTTGATCAAACGTAATCTAGGTGATCAAACTATTTCCAACTCATTACGTCATGCTATAATCGAATTCACGTATTCTTTGGATAAAGCAGAGTATAAAAAACATTTGATAAATGGATTCCGCCAATGCCATTGTGTGTAGATAATGAAGGCGATTATTTTGAACATTTAATGAAATAAAACTTCTTGAACTTGTTTATGTATTTTGTATTTTTGTGTACAGTAATATGAAGAAACGATAAACAGTTAGAAAAGGCGAGAGAAAAGTATAAAAAAAGAAGAATAATAAAGAGAAGATTAAGAAAAGAATACATATTCGAGACGATTTGAACTCATATAACCGTTGCATATGCTACGAAAATTAATTTCATTAGAACTTTATTGTTATGAAATCAACCGAAGAATGATCCAATAGCACAGAATGAAAGAGCATGTTTTTCTCTATCATCTTATATAAAAAGGAAGTTTTATCAAGCTTACTATGAGGTATTAAAGTGTCACTACCACTACTTTTGGTACCCCCAAGTAATTCTATGTATTTAAGTTTCAGCTTTTACAAGATATTTTCAAGCCCATGTACGCACTTCTCGATAATTAGATGTACTTGAAAGTACTTTTGAATACTTTAATGGTACTTCAAAGTACTATGAGGTACTTCAAAGTAATTTGTGGTACTTTAACAGTACTTTTGCGATACTTCAATGATACTTTAATGCACTTTTCAACACTTTACCAGCACTTCAAAGTACTTCATGATACTTTAAATATATTTGGAGCTACTTCTCTATACTTTGTTCAACTTTAAATTACTTCGAGCTACTTCAAGTTACTTCAAGTTACTTTTCTACTTTGAGCTACTTTTCTACTTCAAGTACGCTGTTTCCCCCTTGCAATTTGTACATTTTATAATTGATCGAATATTATGCACTTACTTCAGTTTTACAAAACAATTCAGTAATTTTCGAAAAATCTTTTATTGAATATTTTACATTCTTTTTTTTTCAATTATTGGTTTTAATAGTTTGTGAGAAACTTGTATTATTGGGGGATAGAAATTTTTTACTCTACTATGAATAGATTCCACATAAATCAAATGAAAACCATTTATTAAATAGAAAAATTAATTATAGTCCTAAGCTATATAAAAATAACAAAAATCTTTGATGTTTCGTAGAATTGTAATAAAATGAATAGAAACCTAGTAAAAACAAGTCAATCGTTTAATACATATTTTTCTCAAATGATCTCGATGAGTGTACAAATATAAAATTTTTAAAAACTGAAACGACATCCATAGAGTGTGGGTGTTAGAATGTTCTTTTCAACCATATCCATCCACATCCAAAATATATACAAACACATCTTTGACTTTAGGATAAAGAATGGCACACAGTCAAAATAAATACTAATAATGTTGTAGAAGTTCTATTTCATTTTGTTCTTTTCATATACAGATACTTCAAAAAGTATCCGGACACTCATGCTTTTTTTGTATTTCTTGGTTTGCAAAGCAGAATCGAGAGATACATTTGTACTTTTTTCACTGGTCTCTTACTTCGAACTAGATTTTCTATGAAAATCAGCCATTTTAACTACCATCTTGAACGGCAGGAACGTTTCTTATGAGGGTGTGGGCATGGGCCCGTGGATGTAGTTCTGTGCGTGTGGATGCGAATCTGTTGTCTATGAAACCTTCACCCTCGCACTACGGTATTAAACATGCTCAAAAGTCTAGTTTCTTTTAAAATAGTTTACTTTGTACAAATTACCGTTCTTCAGTGAAATATTATACCAACAAATAGAACTCGCTTTGCCCGTTCTAGCGATATGTAAATAATATAATTCTAATGTCAGGAAACGAAGTATCTAATATACTGAAAGATCAAATATTTTCATAAGAAATGTTCCTATCATGCAAGATGATAGTTAAAATTGCTGATTTTCATAGAAAATCTAGTTCAGAGTAAGGGATATATACTGGTAAAAAGACAAAAAAAATGCATCTCTCGTTTCTGCTTTGCAAACCACGAAATACAAAAAAAAACATGAGAGTGTCCAGATACTTTTTGGAGTACCTGTATGTGTTGTTAATTTTAATCAAAGGATATGGATATAATCAAAAACACACACTCACATTCAAATTTGATTTTTGTTTCGTGATTAAACCTAAATACAATTATTAGTAAAACTTGAGTGTCAAATGCTTTTTTTTTGAAAACAAATAAGATGTTTGTAGAAGTGTCACTTGATAATTTTTTTCTAATATATATTAAAAGTGTCTTCAAATTTTTAAAAAATTTCAATATTTTCATGATGATATTTGTATACCATACAGGCTATTTTTTCGGATAAAGAACGAGTATTGTTTAGGAATCAATGGCTTTAGTAACAAACACTTATGAGAAAAATTTCAGCATGATATCCTCTACTAGACAGAACTTTCGGCTTGCTTTGATACTTTCCAGAAGAATCGAAATAACTTCATGGTGATGAGGAATATAGAGCTCGAGCTGCTCTTAAATGAAATCTAGCCATAGTTCGCAACTTTTTCGCGGACAGAATTTTGAAATTTTCTTTTATTCATTTTTTATGGGCATGATATTCACGATAAGCATTAGATAAATTTCACTTTTCTCTATTCAGGAATCAAATTATCAAAAATTCGTCCGATGATAAGTTGGTTCTGATGAAAACCTTTAAAATAGAAAAAACATCGATTATACCAGAGTTGGGAAAAATTATTATTTGGAACATGTGTTTTGAGAAAAACATTAAAAAACGTTTTAGATATGCATTTTTTCATTCAGTTACATGAACTAGCAGTCATGACCTGTTTCGTACTTGCTTCAAAGGCTCATCAGATGGCATAGTTCAAATTTATCATAACCGAAATTATGACAAAAAACAATGTTCTACTCCTTTGTGGAAGATATATGACTGCTGGTTCATCTAATTGTAGCGAAGATGTATTCAGCGGCAACTTTCGGCTACCGTTCACTGTCAAAAATCTTGATTATTTCAATCTTTACCCAGTGGCACAGGGATGATCAATTTCAATTTTTCGTTAATAATAAAAATAGTAATGGAGAATTCTAAAATAAATAATGAATCAGTCAATAGAAAGACTCAATGTTGAAATCATATGTTTTCTCTTATTTACTTTTCATAGGTGTCTATGTGTTTTTTCCATTATTTGCTTATTGTAAAAATGCAGATCTCTCAATTAATGTTATATTTTAAACTGCATTTTTCGTGTCTCTTATTTCGTCAATTCCTCAATTGCTAAGAATCACGAGTTGAGAACAAAAGGATTTATTCGTATTTCCAAAGATAATATCACTCATCCTTCAAATTTTTATCATTTTCCCACATTTTTTTCGGCAAAATTAATCATGGCGGGATGCAGCAATCAACGATTTTGTAGGTATAAAAATTCATAATGGTCCAAAGAATTTTCTCAATTTTTCTAATTTTGTCTTTTATCTATATATCAAACTTTCAATATTTTTGTTTATAAAAATTCAAAACTCAAAATTGTCCAATGTATCGAATAGGATAACTATAGGTAACAGAATTGTAAAGAAAATTGAGCGTCAAGATCACAAAGACTAAATGAATAATTTTGTGTATAGTTGGATATTGAACGTAATCACATATTTTTTTGAAACTGCATCAAGCCTATATCATTAGATATTTTGTACGGCAGAATTCGATTGAAGAAGTGCCTTCTTTTTATGAGATATGTGGAAAGTGTTCTAGTGTTTTTTTTTCGTTCTTCTTATTCTAACTTTCATCGTTGAATTGAATCCAAAATATGAAGAAAAATCCTTTCAAAAGTGACAAATACAAGTTTATTCAGAAAAAAAAGATTACATCAAATAAAAATCTTTTATCATGTACATGAAATAGATGAAGTTTTAAAATTTTTTTCTTAACACATTTTTATTGTTAATAGTAAATATTTTAATTGTTGTTGAACTGTTATTCATAAAATAATTTCGTAACAATTTTTCAAGTTTTTCCGTATCATCTTTTTTGTATTTATTCACATTGATCCAAATTTTAATTAATTTTAAATTTGATGGAATAACAAATTTTTTTTTTCTTCGATGAACGATGTCTATCATAGAAAAGAAAAATTTAATAAAGCGAAATAATAAAAAATGAAAATAGTATCGAATTGGCAATAATATATACAAGGAAGAAATAGGTAAAATTGTTTTCAAAAGATATTTTCGCTATTAGACGATGCTTGTCCTCTTGTAATTCTCTGGATCTTTCTAATAGAACTTAGTGTATCATTTTTATCAGAAGATATGAGAATATTTTCTGCATACGTTATGTTAGTAATATTGATCCAAATAAACTGAATTTATAATTAAATTCTTTAATTTTGGTAGATGAGGTAATAACTTTTCAGTCAATGACTAAAACGATATTCTTGTTGTTGAATAATCACGATCATATTGAGGAATATCTAATGAAAGAAATTAGATACATGTATACAAAAAGATATAATTTTGATAACATACAACCAATAATAATTGTTTCTAAATTATTTGATGAATTTTTTTCTTATTGACAATTCTTCGAAATTCAAATCAACATTATCTTTAGGTTTGTAGAGATCATGTTCACATTTACAATTATGTATTTCAAAATTCAAATTCAAATATTTTAATGATTTCATTTTTGATGATATTAAATTATTATATAATTCTACAATGACAAATAAGATAGAAATTGAAATTTTATGTCTTTGAATTTAATGAATGTATTTTTCTTTCTTTTTAGTTTGCATATGAGATTTAGTCATGCCCTAATCAGTTTTCAATTATTGAGATAGTTTCTTACCTTGAATTTCATAGTCTTCTCCACTGATATCTTCCATTAAACTTAATCGTTCTAATGTGTTCATATAATTTTATCTTTTTTGTCAAATATTATGTTACTTAATGTTGCAAGTTTTATATCATTTATTATTAATGATTTTAGTTTAGAAAATTTATCTTTAAATAAATCATCTTCGAAAAATATATTAAATTGATATTCATTATCAGCTCGAATTGATAATGGATAGTTTTTACTTGTATTTGTTAACTGATTTAAATTAAAACAAAATGTTAAAAATTTTCCATTTGGAATTGCACCAAAATCAACATGAATTTTTGCATCATATAGAATTAATTTGTTGAAACGTTGATTTAAAGAAAAAAAATGTTTCATATAAATGATAGAAATCAAAATAATTAAAACACAATAATATCAACTCATTTGGTAAATCTTCAAATTTTGTAGGTGTGTAACTGCCAAGAAAATGAGTTTAAATGAACAGATTGGTAAGAAAATAATAATTAATGTGACTTACGTTTTACTCTCTTGACTGATCCTTGTTATTTTCTGACGTTTTCTGTTCGACATCAAAGTTCGATTTTTGTTGCGAGAATATATACCGCCGCATATCACGACATCGATAGAAAAGCAAAAAGAAATTTAATTAGCACATACAGTTAACCACTAAACTTGAGAAACAGTTAGATGGCGTAATTGGATAAGAGACCAATTATATTTTGTTGTCTTCTGGTCTTTGGAGTTCAGTTCAATAAAGTCCGATAGGTAAAGACTTGAGAAGTGCTAAATCACTTGCCAGATGAAACTGATTAGGTGTAGGTGTGGGTGATTTTCGATTCTCTTCACATCCACTCAAAAGTTCGGAATTTTCATATGAAAAAGTTCATGCTTTTCATTATTTCGGAAACATCAAAACCATTCCATTAGTTTCGTCATGTTGATATCATTTTCATTAATTATTTTGCAAAATATAAATCGGTAGATAAATATTCTTACTTATACATTTGAAACACTCAATTTCAATCAAATGTCAAATGATTAAAAAGTTTTAAAATATTATCAAATAAAAAGAATTTCAACAAATGACTTTAGTATGAAAAGCATTGTGCTTCAAGATTTTGTTTTGATAATAAATAATGAAGATGATTAATGTGAATCTTATTCACAAATTTATTTTTATACATACCACTCTCGTAATACATGGACTGCATTATGAGAGAGACCATGTCATGCTCTGCTTTTTCTACAGTTTGTGTCTTTTATGTATTTTATCAATTAATGTGACATTAGAGTATAATGAACTGTTGAAAAATTCACCGCAGAGCTTGTCCAATGGTAATCGGTTCGAACTTATAAAAATTTCTGGATATTGTGTATTTTTAAAGGTTTTCATAAATAAAAATTTTGATTTTTATCTAAACATTTAAAAAAAATCAAAAATAATGTCCATTTCATCATCAAAAATGGCATTTTTCTCATAGATTTCTTAGGTAATTAGAGTCGGCCAGATATGTTATCAATCCGATGGATTCTACTTACGTCGTAAGATACATTAATAGGATTCATCAAGACTGATGATATTTATATCAATTCAGTCAAAGTAAATGGCTCATTATAACATAGGGATGCATCAATCCCAATTCTAACCAAATATAATTCCAATTCTTGGCTTGGAATTGACGGAATTTGTAGGAATTGGAATTGGAATCGGTTAGAATTGGGGCGCGGGTGTGGGTGTAGGTGTGGGTGTGGGGTGTCTGTGTGGGTGGGGGTGTGGGTGGGGGTGGGGGTGTGGGGGGTGTGGGTGTGGGGTGTGGGGTGTGGGTGTGGATGTGGGTGTGGATGTGGGTGTGGGTGTGGATGTGGGTGTGGGTGTGGGTGTGAATCTTGATCTCTCCCACACCCACACCCCACACCCACACCCCACACCCACACCCCACACCCACACACCACCCAAACCCACACCAACACCCACACCCACACCCACACCCACACCCACACTTCAATGACAATTCATTCAGCCAATGTAACTTCAACAAATCATTTGTTTCATCTAAGCAGAATTTATTCATCTCACAGGTGATTATATTAGATTGAAACAACAATAAATCAGTATTGTCTTTGTCGATAGTGGAATTTTTTTCACTCGTCAAATTGTCGGTAGAACTTATGTCATCAATTATTCGTTTGATCATGCGATTCAAAATTCTACAATTTAATTTATTTTCAAAGAAAATTAAAATAATTTTTTGCAAAAACTCCTATTGTTCGTCAAATTTCATTTTATTTCAATAATCAATTTCGGTTTGAATCAACATAGAATGTTTGTACTCGATGATTGCCTTGATCAAGAACACAGAGGTTACCTTGCCGATCGATCGATAAACCTTTGGGACTATTAAGTTCATTTGGTTGTTCTCCTTTTCCATTTCCAGCAACAACAATAGAACCATCTTTAGATTCTTTTGAACAACGCATTATTCGATGATTCCAACAATCACTCACATAGAGACGACCCAATTGATCAACGATCACCCCTGCAGGACGAGACAGTTGCGTGAGACTGTTTCCTTCACCTTGTCCACCGGCGACTACAATTCCTTCTTTGCTATCTTTCATCCATTTCATCACACGATGATTGTTCTCATCTGATATATAGATTGCATAATCTTGATCAACAAAGATATAAGTAGGATTATTCAATTGATTGAGCTGACATCCTTTTCCATTTCCACCAGCTATGATTGTTCCATCTTTCTGCCCTTTTTTCCATCGTTTCACTTCATTCTTCTCAATATCAGAGACATACAGATATCCATCATTATCCATTGCTAGATGAGAACATCGAATGTTCGAGACAATAGTTAGTACATTTGTACCATTTCGACGAGGCCATCTTACCACACGTCTGTTTCCCCAATCACAAATTATAAGAGAATCATTCTTCTTGTCAACAATCACATCTGTTGGAAAACTCAACTGATCCATACGATTTCCGTTTCCATTTCCACCCGCAACAACTTCACCATTCTTTGCATTATATTTCCATTTAACAATACGATGATTTCCCCAGTCAGCGACATAAATACTTTGATCGTCGTCATCAATATACATACCATGAGGACTGTTCAACTGATTTAATTCATTTCCCGATCCATATCCTCCAGCAATACGCACACCATTTTGTATCTGTTTCGTCTTTTCAGTGAAGGTAGTAGACGGAATGGGTTGTTCTAGAACAAAAACGAAAAAAAAGCATTCACAATAACAGTGGAAGGCAATTCTTTTCGACTTTTAAAATTTTTAGGCATAGAAAAATGTAGAAAAACTCTAAGATTTAGTAAAAAAAACAAGTGAAACTAATGAAGCCTACCGACATAACTGATGTTTTTTAAGTAATGACCTCCATTTTTAAGCGTTTTACTCTATAAAAATAGGTCGTTACTTATTAAGCACCCTTTACAACAACACGAGAAGCATTCTTAGGAAGCTAAATAAAATCGGGATAATTGAGAAATCTATCGGAGAATACAGGTTATTCTGATGTTTTAGAACTCCTAGATGTACCGTAATGTAGAGAAGCTGTTATTGCAATACCTATCGGGATTAAAAATATGAAACATGATTTAGCTGCTGCTACTACTGATGTGGAGAGATTGATTTTATGTATCTACTAAAACAATATTTATTCACGTTCATTTCACTGTATTCCTCTCGTGTGCCTCTCTAAAAATAGATTCAAACCAACATAAGTTACAATGATATCAAATTTTCAAGATGTACAAGGACAAGAGCGGAGAAGCTATAGTTAAATGTTCACCTTCATACCAAGACAATTAAAGGAGATATTCACCTAGCAAGGTTCAAAACATCACCTTTCGTGCAACAGATTCTTCTATTCGAGTTCATTCTATAGATTGAATTTATTTTTGTTTGAATGAGTATCTTAGTTAGAATGCTTTGTAGTGTAAAGGCTTTTTTTTGATATTTTTACTTTTTAAGAAGATCAAATGGCACCAAAAAAAAATATCTGAAAAAATGATTAAAGAATGACACTCTAACTATACAGACACTCCTATAGATAATAATAACAAACCCATGTAAACATGAAACGCAAAAATTGTCAGTTTAAACGGGTTTTTCTTGTGAAACACGTCTAGACGCAGTAAAAAGACAATAAAACTCGGGTCCGTACGCGATTTTGCATGAAGAGTATAGGTGAATGTGGGGTGTGGGTGTGGATGTGAATCAAGAGAAGCATCGCATCCACACTCACATCCTTAATGATGATACTTTTCACCAGTTTCTTCTGCCTCATATTTTTCACCGGTGCTTGTCTAAACAAAATATTCATTTTGATATAGAATGGCCGTTTTCAAGATAATCGAATTTATTTTGATTTACTTACCAGCCTGCTTACGACCGTCATCCGTATGGATTTTATCAATTAATTCTCTTGGACCTTTGTATTCCAATGATTTTTGTTGATACTGAACGCTTTTGTCATAGTCACCGGCGAGTGCTGCGATTTCTCCAAGATCTTCATATAAATCGCCAAGTAAAGGATGTTTGGGTGGAAGGTCATTCAATAAACGATTCAAATAGAACTCAGCTAAACCAAGTTTTCCCATTTTCCATAATACTCTTCCTAATGTTCGAAGATTTGTTTCACCACTACCAAGTTGCTTTTTCATATGCACGAGAACAGTTTTTAAATCACTATCATTCTCACTGCACAATATCATTCGAATAATCCATATTTTACCATCACTGCTGCGATTGACGCTGTTCAAACGAAAAATCGAACCTATCATGAAGAGTATTTCTGATTCATCTTCAAATTCACTTAACGAACTAATGTTAGCGAATGGTTTCGTAGTAGTTGATTTAGGATCAGCAACTATTTCAAACAATGCTCGTTCCAAATTCTCGGGTTTATCAGCAGCGTTGAGAAAAAAACGAGCTTGTTCAACTTCTGTGCTGGTAGAAAAGAATGAATTTACGGAAATAAACTGTCCACAAGATTTTTGTAAAGTTTTCAACTCATCATTTGATACTAATTGTCCGCGATAAACACGTAGAGATTCCTTAAGTTGATGAGTTTTCAATTGACGCTGAATATCGGCGATATATGCACGAAATAAAAATATCATATGAATATTTTCTGTACGTAGCACAGCATTAAGAGTTTTGAAAAAGAATGTATCTCGTGTGTACCACCATACAGCTTTGTCAAGTGAATATTCTTTTTGAAATTCACGAATATTACTCAATTCGACTTTATTACCTTCATATACTTTTTTACAATATTTAATAAGTTCATTTGTATCGTCTTGGTTCGATTTAAGTCGTAGAAGACAATCGATAAGAACTTGAGAGAAAACAAATTTACCATCTACATCGCCTGTTGATTTGCCTGAGGTAAAAATATTAATTGATAATGGTTGTTCAATAATTTGTTGGACTTTATGGTCGCTTTTAATTCGAGAAACGAGTTTATCGAGTTCAGTAACAACAGCTTTGACCTGTTCAAGAGAAAAACAAGCATAAAATAAAACTGACAGCATTTTAAATACTGTTACCTTTGGATATTTCTTAGACCATTCTCTGTTACTTGCCTCATCCATGCAGTACACATAAATTGATATAACTTGTCGAACTGTGTGAATCGTAGGAACAATCTTTCGTCCTAATTGACCGCTAACAATAAGTATTAGTCGGTCTTCTGGCATTTGTTCATTAATATATTTTTCACATCGGTCTACATCTTTAAATCTCCTGAGACGATTAATAATCGAACGCAGACCTTGTTCTGTTTCTCGATTATTACCGACTTGTGCATTGTCATCTAGCCAGATAATACAGAAAATTTCAAGCTGTTGACTATCGATATTTGTAAGAAGATCATCCGTGAGTACAGCAGAAGCGGCCATGTTAATCAAGAAAACTTGATTGTATAACAATTTTTGGATATTGTTTCTTTGATTTTAGTTATAAAATGTAAAATTGTCTTTTTAGAATCTAAAACGAACGTAAAATGCTCATTTTTCCTTCTCTTATTGTTTTGTTTTGATTATTATTAATGAGAGTTCGGTAGAAAACATCGAACGAGGAGAACATGAAGCAGGAAAATATCGAAATGGAAACATCGAAAAGAAAAATATCAATAATTTAATTTGGCATGCATATGTCGTACCGCAAGTAGATATGACATATCTTCGTG
>CAJNOP010001787.1:0-24030 GCA_905250075.1 Rotaria sp. Silwood1 | reverse complement strand
GCGCACAGATGAAGAAACAGAAGAGTAAAAATGGCAACAATTGAATTTAAAATCAGTCATAGATACTTCCAAATATTTCTATAGGACACTGTTAAAGACAATCAAATTTTAACTAGACAACTCTATTCATTAAAAATGCCACATAATCATAAGGTGACATCTACAGAAAATAGGTAAAGATTATCATATTATACATATTCTCTAAAGAGTTCATTTATAATTTGTGTTAATTATTTTTATATTATCTTTCTATATGAAGTTTTACTTTAGAAAAATTATTAATTATGATAATAGTAATACCGAATTAGTATGCATTACTATGAATAGCTCGAATATATATTGAAAAGAGTTGTTTGTGTGTTTCATCTCCATTATTATACATTTCATTCGTTTGTCTATGATTCAGAAGTCTTCTGAGAAGAAAAAAACTTATTCATGTCTATTGAGATATGTCAGTGAGTTTATAATATAACGAGTCATTGGAAAGTAAAGTATTGTCAACAACTACTAGTAAGAATGCTTTTTTTTGAGAAAAGGATTAGAAATTTTGGCTCAATTTTTGTTCAAGAATAGTAGAAATTTTTGTATTTTGATTATTGTGATTCAAAACTAAAAGTTGCGAACTTTATTTTTATATTAAATTATAGCGATGTGAAACTACTCTACAAAAAATCAACAATCTTTCTACGTTGAAAGAAGTTCTTGAGAAAATGCCTGTAATCTCACTTCGATCAAAACTACAGCTTTGGTCAATATCATATGTGGTAGAGAAGTTTCTGCTCTACAACATGACTGATTTGGAAAATTTATGTCAGTTTCGAAAAAGGGACGTATAGGATATACAAAAACCTATTGACTCTTCATTTTTAGATCTTTCAAAAAGTCCCTCACAGCTTTTGAACAAAAATACACATAAGATTTGTATAGTCATATTCACATATCGATCACGGTTGTTTAAAAGAATAATAAATTTGCTTGTATTCATGAGAAAATATGATGAACTATGTAGATCAACGATGCATATTTATGATAACCATAGATTTAATTACGTGAAAATGAGCAACTAATAGCATAGTAATTACCATTTTATAGGAATTATGAACCTTTATTCCTATTGCAGGACTTTTGTTTTTTTTTTCGATAATTGACGCAACGATTGCAATTTCATTTATCTTAACATGTTCGATCGTTTTTGCGGGGAGAAGCAAAACATAAATATAGAATTTACATTTACAAAATAATTTTCTATTTGATATTGTAAGAATTTTTCAATTAGTACTAGATACGTATTTTGGATCAAATAATTAACAAAATTAAAGTTTCATGCATGTTAATAAGCAACTATTTCATTATTATTCTATTTTCTATAGAATTGAAAAATTCACTAAATATTGTTGAGTTTTAGAAAGTGAAAGTCTAATATAAAAGGTCTAATCGAATTTTTTTTCATAATCCCTATGGAGAAATATTTTAAAGTTAGTCGTAATCTTACTTTCTAAAATATCATCTTCATGAACAATGCATTTAATTAAAATATGTCATGAAGGTAGAGTCAAAGATAACAATTTGAGATGCCACTAATGGATGCTTGGAGAGTGTGTAACATTAGATTGCTGTCTTTACTTGAGTTCATCTCGTATTTAATATTGAAATGGTTTAAAGTGATTAATATTTTTGAATTTAGGTTTCGATGACCATATTAACTTCTTTTTGTTTTTTATATAAAATCCTCACCTTATGAAAACATACTACACAGTCATTATTTGAATATAAGCATTTGTTTTTTTGTTTATTCCAAATATATTGAAAGTTGAGAATGCTTGAAAATGTTTTTTTCAGTGGAATACGACTTTATCTTAAGGATCAGCAAATAATTTCAAAATTGCAATTTTAGATTTTATCAAGATCTGAATCTATATATTGTTTCAATTTGATTCCGGTCAGTTTTTTTATCAAGAATCAGACCAGAGACGGACAAAGTCGCACCGCGCGTCCCCGCGCCATTGCTCACGCCTACGCTACACTAGTCTGAGCTTCTATGAGCGCATGCTTAGAGCATCCCGGTATTCGGTGGAGTTTGAGAAACTGATTGGTAGAGCAAAGAGAAAGAGAGATGTGCGTAGCGCCTAGGCGCGAGCAGCGGCGCGGGGAGGCGAGGTGCGATTTTGTCAATCTCTGAATCAGACTATACATGTTCATATTTATTGTTCTATTCTAATTGCGAGTTTGTAAACCGATTATTTTTATTTATAAACTCGTTGAAAGATGTTTTTTTTACTGATCGAAATTCTATTTTCAAATATTTGAATTTTTGATAACTTGTATAAGTTTTTCAATACTTGAAACACAATATAAAACATTTTTATTCTATAGCAGTTTAATCATTGCTACATTTGTACTAGTATAAATTCTTCAGTTTTGTTGTTGTACTTGTTTATATTTAAGGAAACACTTTTGATACTTGTCGAGAACAGAAAAATAAATATAAAAGTTAAGATTAATCTTGCAAATATTTCTCTCCCGGACGAGTTGTAAAACTAATAGTCTCACTTCTGAAAATTCTCGATATTGATACATTCACATTGACTCTTGAAGAAACACTAAGTGAAGATTATTTATATAGGTTTTGCATGTATTCAAGAACTAAAAGTTCTGACAGTTTTTTAAGTTATATGACTGTGAAATCAGAGAAAAATTCTAAGTGTCAGCGAGACTAGAAAAATGAATGTTGTAGATCTCTATAGATGAATGAAACTTTTTCTTTATTGTTGTAGCGTTGAAGTGTCTTTTTAACAATATCGAAATATGTTAAATCGCGTTTAGATGGGAGAATATGTCGACCAATGAGTTCCCATAAGTCTTTACTGTATGTGTCACAGCGCATCAATCCGAATACTATGTGAGTAGAAAAGTTAGTGATATGTATGAATTAGTTTTTTTTCTACTCTACGCTGTGTCAGGAATAACTTTTTTTTCTTTTGAAAAATATAATCAACATAAGTTTTTTTTTTGTTTTGTTACCCTTGTTGTTTTCTTTCGAAAAAGTAGCTTTCCGTCAGAATGATCGAAATTAAGAAAACTGCAGAAAAAAGATAGTATCTGATCTGATCTCTCACAAACGACAAAAATTTTTACTGAACATCTCTTTTTTTCTTCAAAAAAATTTTGAAGACTTTTCTCATTACCTATTCGAAAAAGCTAAAAAGTCTTTTTTCGTTTTTTCTCGTTTTATAGGTTTTCAACCTTGCATCCTAGAATTGTGAAAGAAGCTTCATTGTAGCAAATAGCTTTTAATTTTATTTGAAAGAGTATTTCAAGGCGCCTTTTGATCCTTGTTTGGGGAATATCTCCTGAAAACGTCATGATATAGGGCTGAAAACTTTACCATAGCCTCTCCGCATCCGTCGCAACATATTCAACAAAATTCATGTAATTTGAATGTACTCCGCCCAAGATCAATTTTAGAGGAAGCTTTTGGAATAGCTTCCCATGTCTTCACTGTTTCTAGTATTAACAGAATCTCACTCTTTCTAATGTGATCTGTGACATAACATGAAAAGTTTTATTTCAAATAGATCTACTTTTAGATTGCTTTTTTTTTAAGTAGTTTGTAGATATCTTTATTTTTTTTTTCTCTATACTAATTTTGATCATGACTGCCGGACAAAACATTAATGATATAAAACATCTGAAAAAGATGACTGTTACTGGTTTGCTTCAATTATTTCTTCAACATCATCTAATACAAGATTCATTTCAGTTTGTTCAATAATTGAACCAATATCATTAAGATGTGTTGTTAAACTTTGAGCATGAAATGCTAAAATATTCATAGAAGTAAGCCAAAGAGCTATATTAAGAAATCGTTTGACTGCATCATGATAACCATATCTATAAAGAAGATATTTCCATGTTATTTCTGCATATTTGTTTTGAATCCTGAAAATCTCAATAGCATTGATAAAGTCTTCCTTGTTACTTGAATGATAACAATAAGTATTTTCACAGAAAGCAAATAATGAAATTGATAGTTTGATCAATACAATATCTGAATCAATATATTTTCTTGCTTCAATATGAATATCCATTGTACGCGTTCCATACTTTATGTTCATAGCTGTTAGGAAAGTATTGAGACCATATAAATGGCAATATTGCATTATGAATGAACCACCTATGCAACATACGCTGTTAGCTGCATTACGAAGTATGATAGAACGTTCATCAAATGCTAAATGACGAAGATCATCATTGGAACGAAGATATGCACCTGCTGTTTCATAAACAGATACTAAGAATTCATCTACAAGTACTTCGTAAATGGCATAAGTGAATTGTGAAGCATTGTGTGTATCTATTAAACGTTGAATGAACGGTAACATTTGTGATTCTTTATAACAATAAAATAAATTTGTAAGAAATGTCCATTGATTAGTTGTTAATAATGATTGATCTGATTGTAAAAGATTTAATGTTGGCAACTAATAAATAAAATATTGATTTATATAATAAGATAAGAGTTTTTCTATAAATTTATCAACGATTTGAAAAAAAACGAAAAACCTGAGAAAACGAATTAAATAGATAAGATTTGAAATAATTTCGTCAAAAAGACGATTGTATACAACAAAACAAATATTAGAAATTATTACTTTCATATTGCAGAAGTTCCTTAAAGGTCTCCTCATGAATCGATTTGGACTGAAATTTTCAGAAATGAGTAAACCTAGTGAAAAACGTCCGTCTGATATATCAAATCAGAATGAACTTATGACTTATTTATAGTCTATCTATGAGTTTGAACAGAATCTTTTTAACTTCATTACACGAAAAAATAGAGCTTGGCTTGTTTTCAAATTAAAGTGAATATTTTTGCGCAGTTTTCTCAGAACTAAACATTGAAATTTTCTTCCATTTAGTTTTGATGATCATTTTAGTACATACGATGTTAAAATGAGCAAAAAACATATCACTTCATTAGACTCAACGTTGCTTTTCTCAACACAAAAATTAACTAGAGAAGATCTGATTGGATAAAGGTTTACTTTCATTTAGACTTTTCAAATAAAAAAACTGTTTATATCTCGAATATTATAGAAATTACTTTAATTTTTCTAATTGAAAAATATATTCTAAGAAAAATGATAAATGAGTTTAGATATGAATTTATTTCATTCAAGTTCAGAAACAAAAAAAAAAAATTCTAAAAATAACATATTCATAATATGTTTAAGTGGAGTTTTTAGAAGCACGTAATAGATTATATACGTTAGCACGATCTATCGTGCTTCCATTATGTAGGTATGTTTATTCATTACTGATCCAAGCAATAATGATAGATTTTCTGAAACTAGAAACTACGAAAATCTTTTAGAAAACAGAGTAGTTTTACTTGTACTAATGTCATCTGATAATCTTACCATCACTAATTGATCTTGTATTTGTTTTTTCACTGAAATACTTCCTTTTGGTTTAGTTTGTCTTGATGTTTGTAATTTATCAATAGTCATTCCACATTTAAAACATTTAGCAAGTCGACATGATGAACATACATGACGAGTATTTATATTTATTTCACATTGACCACCAAAATCACATACAAATGCTGTCTAAAATAATTAACATGAGAATTAAATGAAAAATAGAAAATCAATTTGACCTGTCCAGTAATAGCATTTCTTTTAAAAAACATTTTACATGCATGACATGAAATAACACCAAAATAAGAATATTCAGCTGGGACACTACATATTCGACATTCATTTGAGTGAATTTTCGACTTTTTACTTTTGATTGACATGAATTGATTTATTGTATTATTTGACCTCAATCTTCTGAATAAAATTTATCTGCGCATTAAACTCAATTACTCGAGAGAAAGAATAAGCAAGAATAAAGAAAAAAAACAAGTCTGTGTCTATATAAATAGAAAAGATTATGTTGGTTATCTCACCGTTTCTTTTTTTCTATGCAGAAATAAAAATATGTGTTTTTAACCCTAACCACTATAATATGTGCATTACTCGTCATTCTCTTACGTTGTTCTTAAGACTAAGAAAAAAAACAAAATTCTTTTTTTTTCTTAGCCTTTTTAGTTCCTCTTCGTCTCGTGTGGCATCTATTACAAGGTTTATTACCACATTTTTAGAGTTAATATAAAACTACTGTCAGAATCATAACTTTCATCAAAGATAATGCAAATATTTTAAAGAAAATATAATAAAGAAAAACTAGTCATGGTTTTTTACAACATTTTTCCTATTTGTCGTTTATTGAGTTGTCTTAGATTTAATCATATAAACGGGTATTCCTTTAGCACGTGCTCCACCGTTAATTAATAGTCTCATTATAGCTAGTGCTCCTTTTCATATAAAAAATGCTCCACACACTAATTAGTGTGTGAAGCATTTTTTTGTATGAAAAGGAGCACCAGCTATAATGATACTATTAATTAACGGTGGAGCAAGTGCTAAAGGAATACCATATAAATTTGTATGTTCTTGATGAATAAATCATCATTCAAAAATCCTATGGCTATTAAATCCAGTCAAAAACAATGGCAATCGAATGTAAAGTGTGTGTAGCAACTTCAGCTAAATACTCAATATGTTGGTGGTCTATCATGTCATCGATGCATCATATTCTTTTAAACGAAATACTATACAATCCATGTAAAAGAAAAACGACAAAAGATCTGATTTTAATCGATTAAGAACGATTATTTGATTTTTCATCAGAGAAAAATTGATAAGAAACAGAATTTTTGTCGTTTTTATTTTTTTACATGACAAGAACAAATACATGAATAATATCTATTTGCTTCTATGATGTTTATTTTCTTTATTCTCAGAAAATATAAAAATATGATTTTGATTGTCACTATGAAATAAACCATTAATCATCATATATATTCTAATTGTCGACTTGTCAAATGTTTTTTTTTTCAAGTAAAATGCAGATTGAAATGATTCGATCTTCTAGATCAAAAAAGAACAAAACAAATTTAAAAAAAAAAGTAATGATAGATCTTGTACAAAACATATCAACAACTTTAATTAGATTAATAGAAACTGAGACTATTTGATTATCATAATTGAGTAAATAATAATTATATGTACGAGTGAATTCTTGACAATAGGTGAAGTATTTTCTGTAACCATTCAAGAAACAAAATCGTACAATCACTTATAAATACAAGTGACGCATTTCCTTCTGGTTCGCTGACTCTTTTCTGAAAGAATAGTACTCTATTGTCAATTAGAAACAAATCGCTATGATCTCGTAGGATTTCGGTCGTGAAATATTTGAAGACTCAAAAAAACATAAGTTTCTCTTAGTTTGACTCGATGAAAAGTATCTTTTTTTTACAAAGGAAAGACAAGTTGTTGATAAAGTCATATTGATTCTTCTCATTTTTTCATAGTAACGACGATAATATACCTTTTAAACCATACAATCATTTACAAAATTATATTCATTATTTGCCTACACTGTTTTTCATTTTTATTCGAGAACATACATCTTTACTAAAAGTTTTGTAGCATTACAAAAACTTTTATTATAGCAATTATGTCAGACTTATTCACATACCATAATTGTAACGATTATAGATGAGTTTAATAGTAAGAATTAGAGAAAAGATTATACATTAGAAACGGTAGAGAAAAGAATAATCAATGTGACAATTAACAATCTCCAATCTAGAATAGTGTTCTAGGCCTCGTTTTCCGTATTTTAGATGAAATTTGACATACTCGATAGAATGTTATTATGAGATTTTCAACATGCGATATTCTACTTTGAATAGTTACAACATACTTATCTTGGCGTAGGACATGAAGGTGGTCGATTAAAGATTGAATAACTCTAGAATGCAAGCAGTTGACGATCTATGATTTCCAACAATTGAAAAAGAAGACATGGAAATGTATTTTTAGGCAATCATACTTAGAATGAATTCATTTTGTAAAGACATTTCTATGTCTTCTCTTTCGATTGCAGAAAGTCACAGTTTGCTTACTGCTGGTATTTTTAACTGAATCAGTTTTTAACCGAGTAATCCAAGTTTCACGCTGATATTAGTTTTTCATCGCAGAAAATATGAAACTAATATCCATTTCAAAAAAGACAAAGGTTGAGTATTTGTTGAATAATTTTCGATAGAAACAAGATAGAAAGCTGTGGTTTTCACCGTTCGAAAGACGAGATAAAACTGCATCGAACTGTATATATCACATTTTTCCAAAATGGTTTTTCAAGGGTTCTGGTCGAGTTTATTGAAAAAAAAATCTTTGATCGTGTGAAAGTTCCGAAAATTTGATTCTCAGGAATGCATTAGAACTACTAACTAAAGGCCTCCAAACTGTGCAAATTCAACTTTAGTAGTTCTAATCTATCGTAAGTTATATATGTTTTACTAAGTTTTTTTTTCACCAAATTTTTACGAACAATCGGCTTCTTTTCGTACTTTTTGACAAAAATTGAGTCGTTTTAACCCATGAAAAAGCATCAAATTTTTGGAAAAACTATTGAAAGTCTTGAAAATGGAAGTATTGTGTTTGTCAAAGTTCAAGATATAACCTTGTCACAAGGCGAGATTGTAAATCTTCTTATATTTTTTTATTCGAAGGATTAATTTCATCAAAGATAGTCCATTTAATCTAATCAATACTTTAATAACAGGTTTTCTTATATCTTGTCATTATATACGATAAGAAAGTAAATAGAAAATGAATTTTTCAAAGCACATTCGAGTACCCCGGTATAATAAGGAGACTAATAAACTTCTTCAATACATTCAAGATCATTGAACATGATTACATGATCGGATGAGTTAATGAAAATTATGTTGTAATGGTCATTTTCATGATGTATAGTTACTTATAAATAATAACTATCGGAAAGAAAAATACATGCTGAAGTTTCTTTCCTAACTCATCAATTTCTTCTATGAAAGTTTTTTTTCAAAATAAAATGGATTATTGATCTTCTCACATACAATCACCATTTTATTACAAATTGGAGCCTTTATTTCCTTATGCTACTACTCATCTGATTCCGACTATTTAAAACAAATACTTGTTGCTTATCATTGAGATACTTTCTCTCACGCTCTACTGACGACGTTTGCCTCAGAAACAAATATATCGCATTATCTTTTCAACTTGTGCAGATTTAGAAAATATCTAGCTATTGAAAAACTATGTTCATAGGACGTAATATTATTATCTATACCGCTTTCTTAGAGATTTAATCTTGTCATTAACATGAGTTCTCCAAAAAACGATGCAAAATAAATGTTGTACAAGTTTTTCTACTTTTCTAAGATTATGAATGAAATAAGTATAGCAGTTTTGCAACGAGCTTTTACCCGAATGTAAATTAAAAACACAAGAAAAATATCAGAATTTTCGCACTTTTTGACTGAAAAATTAGTATCGTTTGATTTGATGCTGTTATAAAACTAGTTATACTATTCAATAGACCTCTTTGAGTGGCACATAAAACACTGACCATCATGTCTGAATCGCAGTCCTAGACGGATCATCGTTGTATATTGTAAATCTAATTTAAAAATTCAACAGAGCATACCTAATTCCACTTGAAACACTTCCTGAGTGAATCGATGTTGGAATTACTCGAGTTGGTTACTAACTTAACCTACATAAACAAAGTTGATTTTAAGGTTGCACTGATCTGAACTTTTGCTTCGATCAGCTTTGAGTGTTCGTTGACTATTTTATAACAGTCAAATCTTCGAGTAAATTTCGTATCTCTATTGAAATGGTATAAGTATAATCGATCACTATGGATAATGTCGACTACAGAATTAAAGTTCAGTTAATTCAAACCTTTTCAGTAAACGACAAGACGATTGAACATAGAGCTATTTTCAGTCATTGATAAGCTCATAACGTAGTCATCAAGCATAAAACTTCGTAGAATTTTAAACAAATAAGAATAATTGAAATAACTGTCAACGATATTATAGCCACAAAGAAATTTTTTTCGTTGAAATCTAGTGGATTGTAGTCTATCGATTATATGGATATTGAATATGACAATGGAGAATTCTCTTTCGATCTTTATACACTGTTTTTCTAGAAAATTAATTGTACAATATAAAACTTTTCGCCAAAATTTTTTGTTTTGATTCGTCCAGCTTATAGAGGACATCGAACGATCTGAAAAACTGTAGGATTTCATGCTTCAAATCGTTGCTTTATTGCCAAAAATACCGATATAAGCAATTCATACAATAGACACATATTAAAAAAATCAACGAAAAAATCTTTAAAATTATGTTATTTTACTTAAAATCTGAATAATTTTTGTTGACCTGAAATATAGGTTTTCTAGAAAACCAGCATATAAAATATAAGGAGATTCTTTAATAGTCAGCCTACAATCCACAAGCTTTTGGTGAAAAACCAATTCATCAGTTGAAAACATGTTCTCGTCAGTATATTCAATAAGAAGCGTATTCAATTATTGTTGGGATAGCATCGATCATTTCCATATAAAACAATAGTTGAAGGATAACCTGAACCAAAAACATGAGTTTCATCAGTTAAAATTCATGACGTCAATTGTACACTATCTGATCGAAAGTTTGTCGATCTTATCATGTGTGTATCGAAGGAGCATGATATTTTGTGTATGTTCAAATATCATTTTAAAAAGGATGTATGAATGATTTGAAAGAAATATAAAAATAAAATGCTGTACAAGATTTAGAAGGCTAAAATTTTGCACAAAATCTTAAATATGTCTATCCTTGGTAGTAGAATACTTGATCTCACTTGACAACTTTTACGAGAGAGTCGGATAAGAAAAACGAACATTTTGTAACAACCTATGTATGTGATGATAGATGTCACTACAAGATAAATGATAGAATCAAAAAGAAAAAAAATGATTGGTGAGAAAATTTGATGCTTTGATTGATGAAAATGAGTCATCATTAAAATAAGTCGTCCGTTGCAAATATGCAGACACATTCATAAAAGATCCTTATTGCGCACTTATTCAAGGAACACTTATACTACATTGTTATTTTTTTTCATAATTCATTTATTTATATAATAGTTTCAGATTCTACAAGATACATTTATCGAATTATGGCGTCTGTGATTGTGCGTATATGAATATATATTCTGTAAATTATTCGACTTTTTTTTTTTTCTTTATATTTTGGTTTGTAGGATAAATATAAACGAAAGAAAAAGGAAAATCAAGCTGCTAATAGTGCTAATTCATCATCGACTGATGTTGGAGTTATTCGAATTGGTCATTATATTCTTTGTGAAACATTAGGAACAGGAAGTTTTGGAAAAGTTAAAAGTATAGTTTTGGAATTGAGAGAAATAATAAAAGTAAAGATTGATTTTCTTTTCAATTTCTAGAAGCATATCATCAAATAACTAGACATACTGTTGCAATAAAAATAGTTAATCGAACAAAAATAAAACAATTAGATGTTGTGGGAAAAATTCGAAGAGAAATTCAAAATTTAAGACTTTTTCGACATCCACATATAATTAAATTGTAAAAATTAAAAAAAAACAAACAATATTTTCATTTAAATTTATTTTAAATATTTATTAGATATCAAGTAATTAGTACTCCAACTGATATATTTATGGTAATGGAATATGTATCTGGTGGAGAATTATTTGATTATATTGTTAAAAAAGGAAAAGTATGTTTAAATAATATTGAAGAAGAAAATCTTCTTTGTTTTTTTTTGTTTTAATAAAATTGAATTTTAGTTAAGTGAAGCAGAAGCACGACCATTTTTTCAACAGATTATATCTGGTGTTGATTATTGTCATCGACATATGGTGGTATGTTTCTTTATTTTATTTTTCGTTTTTTTGATTTTTAATATTTTAGGTTCATAGAGATCTTAAGTATGTTTCTTATTTTTTGATCTTTTTTTTGTGTTTAATAAAAAATTCTTTAGACCGGAAAATCTTCTTCTTGATGATGCATCTCATGTAAAAATAGCAGATTTTGGTAGGTTATGTATTCTAATGGCTGCTAATTCATAATAAATAATCGCACTTGCCATTCTATATATGTTTTATGTAAAAACGTATCATGTTATTCAATATGAAAAGTTCTACAAAGTAAATCTTATTGTAATTGTGTACGTTTTGTTTTCAAAAAAAAAAAAAAAGTAAAACTCTATACGACCAATTTTCGATGGTACGAACCAGAGATGGACAAAATCGCACCGCGCCACTGCTCGCGCCTAGGCGCTACGCACATCTCTCTTTCTCTTTGCTCTACCAATCAGTTTCTCAAACTCCACCGAATACCGGGATGCTCTAAGCATGCGCTCATAGAAGCTCAGACTAGTGTAGCGTAGGCGTGAGCAACGGCGCGGGGAGGCGCGGTGCGACATTGTCCATCTCTGGTACGAACATCAACATTTTTTTTTATCGATAGACAAGACACTTCAATTTTCATTTTTTCTAAATCTTATAATTTAAAAAATCGACAATCATTCTATGTTGAAATACGATCTTGAAAAAACAATGGTTATTGCCTCACTTGAGTAAAAGCTAAAGTTTAGTTTAGAATCTCCATTTTGTAGAGAAATGTCTGCTGGACAAAAACGATTGACTTCAACACGTTTTTTTTTTAGTATATTTGAAAAGAGACTTTATATGGTAAGCAGAAGCATTATGACTTACTATTATTTTTTTCGATCACTCACTATGTGATGTAGAGTTGTCTTGTTAATCGGTAAAATCGTCATTTTACTTTCATATTGTGCTTGTGGAATATGTTTTTCATTTCATAGTGTTTTAACAAACTTAAATATAATAGGAGATATAAGAATATTTGAAAATACATCTACTCACACTAGAGTTATTTTTAGAATACTAAGCTGTTTAGGTTATATTTCTTTGTTCGTTTGATTCTTATTAATTGGCAGCATAGACATGTTAGGTGTGTGGATGTGAATATTTTTGTTCATTTTGACAATATACAATTAGAATAAGTTTTACTTTGTAGAGATTTTTGTACGTTATGTTGTGGTGGATTTTGTTTGTTTTAAAAGACGTATTGAGAAATAAAAATAGGTAATCCAAAGTGCAATTCTTTATTATGAATCATTCATTATTTGTTATCATTAAGAAAAAAAAAAAAAAAACGATTAATTTATCTTAGGTTTGTCAAATATAATGAAAGATGGAGAATTACTAAAAACATCTTGTGGTTCACCTAATTATGCTGCTCCTGAAGTTGTTTCTGGAGAGTTAGTCATTATTCTGAATAATATATTTAGTTTATTTTTTTTTGTATTTCTATAGACTTTATGCTGGACAAGAAGTTGATATTTGGAGTTGTGGTGTTATTCTTTATGCTTTATTAACAGGAACTGTAAGTATTTCATTGAATATATATGTGTATGCATGTTTTTATTTGTCTTGTTTTTTGTTTTAAGCTACCTTTTGATGATGATAATGTTCAAGTATTATTTAAAAAAATTCGATGTAAGTTTTATATGAAATATTCATTTTTATATAGAGAAAAATAATCTAACTTTGATATAATTTATGAAGAGTATGAATAGATTTCCATGACTACTTCAATGATCAATAGTATATCTATTATTGAGAATATTTATAATCCTTAATTAACTCTTTGAGTCTATCAACGTAAAGATTTTAATATGGATTTTTTAAAGAATTTCTTAATTTTTGAGTAATTTGCGAGCGCAAAGAAAGATATCGAAATGTGACGATGTAACTTTATCGTCTGATCTCAGATATGCTATTAATTTTGCTTGCATATACAGTAGTGAACAAAAAGTCTACACCCCAACCGATCTCGGCTACTATATGCACTAGAGATGTCAAAATATGTGTATATATATTTCACCAAGAATGTAGATCTTTGGAATAGTATCATCATTATTGCATAATTATAAAGAAACTAATAATTGGATAGCATGTATTTTTTGTGATTTGAGTATGATAGTTTAAAAAAAGAGTGCCTACAAAAATTTCTCAATGTTTCTTACTAAAAAAAGAAATGACTAACTATTGATATTTTTACACGTAGTTGATAAGTGCATTTGCTCGAATAATGATGTTTCTGGATTCTTGAAACTAGCAAGATTATCATCTATGTTTTATTTCTCTGTAGTGTACGATTCACTTCTAAAACTTATCTAACCGTAAAGAAAGCTTCTCAAAAAGTCAGAACTCATTTTTTCAGACCTTCATCATATGCAGTGGCCTAGATCGGACGGCGACGGACATATACATTCACTAGTGTATCTGTCAATAGTATGTGCTCGTTTTCAATGAACTTCTCGAATGATATCCAATTTGATCTGTATATCTTGTGTAAATAATTGAAAGATATTTTAGGATATTTGATGTAATTTTAAATTGCAATTAACATTCGTCAGCTAAATTTTTAGAAGAGAATCTCAAATTCCAATTTAAGCCAACGTTTTAATTTCAAAAAGAGTTAGGACTATGTTTTAGTAAAATATCTCAGAAAAGAGAGATCGAAACTTATTGAATGATCAACATTTGCTTAATTTGGAGTTATTCCGGTCGAATAATAGTATTCAATGAGTTAACATAGAAATAATTAGTTTTACACAAATTGAAAATTTTTTCATTGTAAAAATAAAAACGAAATGATCGTTTTTCTTCAGATAAATTTCTATTTGTCTTTGTTCAATCAAATATAATTAATATAATAAAATCTATCTGTTTTTTTTTTTATTCTACTAAAAGTCTCTCTCTCTATAGTAAACATTAAAGAAACTATTAAATAGTGTTCACTACATAAAAATATTTACTAATCGATATTATTATTATGATAAAAGATGAAGATATAAATGATTGCATTTATTTTGAAAAATATCATTTAACATAAAATAATGTATGTTGATCTCAAAATTCCTATAGATTTCTTTTTAAGAATAGAGCTGAGCTACTTGAGAAGTTCGATTCTATAAATTTTATGATAATGTATATTTCAAAATTATTTTTATTTTAATTATATAATTCAAAAAATATTTAATTTATTGAATGTTTGTAGCTGGAATATTTCCCATTCCCGATTATTTAAATCCATCAGTAGTTGATCTTCTTCAAAAAATGCTTACTGTTGATCCTGTTCGTCGTGCAACAATAAAAGAGATTAGGTAATTGAATTTTATTTTTTTTGTTTTTGTTTTTTATTTATATTAATATTTTAGAGAACATGAATGGTTTAAAGTAAATTTACCTGATTATTTATTTCCAAAAACAGGTGAAGATAGTACAAATATAGTTGATCTTGATGCTATACAAGAAGTTTGTGAGGTAAATTTAAAAAGAAATTAAAATTTAATTCTATTTAAATATATTAAATAAAAGAAATTTGGTGTAAATGAAGCTGAAGTTCAAGAAGCATTACTAATTAATGATCGTCATGATCAATTAGTTATTGCATATCATTTAATTATTGATAATAAACGAATATGGAATGAAGGTTTGCATTTTAGAATTTTTTCAATAATTATTAATAAATTATTTTTTTTAGCTCGAAAAGTGGAAATAGCTGATTTTTTTTCTGCATCAAGTCCACCTCATTCAACATTTTTATCTATGACTGTAAGTTGTATATTTATTTAATAAATTAAAACGTAAAAACAAAACAAAAATTCTAGCCAAATCCATCATCAGCTCGTGCTTCATCACCATTTGTGAGTTATCTTTTGTGCTTATATATTATGTATTGATAATTATTATTTATAGTTTTCTTTTTCCTCTATTGAAATTTGAGATTAGTTTATTTATTATTATTTTCTTTTGTATAGTTTCAAAAACCAGTTTATTTAACACAGGTTGTAGATTTTTACATATAGACTAAGCAGGCTTATGGCTTGTCATATTCATTTTTTTCAATATCTGTTTACTTTAATCTTGCCATTACCTAATATATCTGTTTTGGCTTCTACTTTAAAAAAAAAATACTTTGAATATTTTTCTTATAACATTTTCTTTCTTTCTTGTTTAAAATAGAAATCATCTCCAATTCGGCCACATCCAGAAAAAATGCCAGGTTAAAATTAAATAATATTGTTTTTTTGTTGATTAACATAAAACTTATACATATTTGTTTTTATATAATTTAGCTTTAAAAGATTTAAGTGTAACATTAGATCCAATCGATACAAATAATGTTACAAATAATTCTTCTTCTAATAATACAAATAGTTCACATCAACATTCATCTAATAGTCAGAGAACTTTAAGTTCAACAACAGGAAGCACTGGATCAACTGCAACTTCTTTAAAAAAAGCTAAATGGCATTTAGGTATTAGATCTCAATCAAAACCACAAGATATTATGAATGAAGTATTTAAAGCAATGAAAGAATTAGGAATGGTCAGTTTTTATTCTTCTGCTTTCTTTTTCAAAACATTTTTTTTTTTATAAATTTAGGAATGGAAATTTTGTAATAATAGTATGTATAGTGTTCGAGCACGACGTAAAGTTCCAAACACTGATCGATATGTAAGTGATAACATATTAAAAAAAAATGCACTGGCCGGGAATCGGACCCGGGTCGCCCGCGTGGCAGGCGAGCATTCTACCACTGAACCACCAGTGCTTATTCTTATATAAATTAACTTTTTTTTGTTTTGTATCTTATAAGGTTAAAGTGGGTCTTCAATTATATCAAGTTGATCATAGATCATATTTATTAGATTTTCGTAATTTAAATGCAAATACAGATGATCATCATCCAATACTTTCTGCTCAATCTGGTTTGTTTTGCTTTTGTGTTTTTTTTTATTTATCTATTTTCTTTTGTAGGAGCTCTTGGTGATGATAATGAAATGGAAAATCTTGAGCCAAATCGTACAATAAATTGGGACCTTGAAGATAATGATAATTCAATGACATCGTCAACAGATGAATCTGTATCAGAAGTAATGGAATTTTTTGAAATGGCTGCAAGTCTTATTCGTACATTAGCACCTGATTCAGCATCCAAAACAAATACACCATCGACATCAGCAACGTCTACTTAATTAACATTTTTTTTTCTTTTTTAATTTTTTTCTCTTTGTTGCGCGTTTGTACATATTCGCCTTTTTTTTTTTTTTTTTCTCTTTTTATTTTGTAGTCTGTTTGTAGTCATTCTTAGCTTTGTCTCCATTTTTCTTTTCGTTCTCATTATTCATTATTACTCGAAGACAAGAAAAATAAAAACAAAAATAGATATTTCACAAGAATTTTATCAAGATATTTTATTTAAAAAAAAAACAAAAAACTAAACAAAATCTTAATTTCTTAGAAATTGGTAACTTTTTTTTTGTTATGATTGACTGGAAATATTATGTGGAAAAAGAAACCAAGGTGGAAAATAATTTTCTCGTTTACAATTTTGCCATGATACTGGATAATTTAAATCATGAATAACATTTCCACCAGCTAACCATCCAGCCCACCAACCAAAACTACCTGCTGTAACAATTGTATGTTCACATAAAGCTAATGCAGCTAAATCTTCTCCAGAATGAAAAATTATTGGAGTTATAAAAACATCAGAATTATTTCCTAGATGTATTTTCGAATAATTTTTATCATCACTAGCTATTAAAAAACGACAATTAATATATTTTCGACGATAATAATTCATTGCAAAATTTAAATATTTCGTACTTGTATCAATTTTAAAAAATGTTAAAAAATCACCACGACGTATATGAATTCCAATCCATGTTACAGCTATTAATGGAGCTGGTGGACGAGTTAATAGAGATTTTAAATAATAATGAGTTACATTATCTTTTGTATAATTCCCGAGATTTATTGGAATATTCCAAACAGCTAAAAATGAAAAAGAGATTTTATTTTATTTTTTCTTAAAAAGAAAGAATTTTTTTGAATATAAATTGTTCTAATGTATAACTCATCTATATATTGAAAATATCAAATTTTTACTTTTGCAAGTGAAAAAATATTGATATTATACTCTCAATCTTGCACGTTTATGCTTAGAAATCTGTATAATTATGATTTTTATTGATAACCATGTGATATCCTGAACATTGAATAATGAAAATTTTAAAGATATGAATCATTGTTTTATAATAAAATAATTAAAAAAAAGTGAATTCATATTGAAAAAACATGCTTATCCCTATCAATTTATATGGAATTTAAAAGTTAATTTATTATATATGTTTAACAGAAAGATTCTTCATTAATAAATGATAAAATATTAAAATTCAGCTTTCCATCTATTATGATTTAGATTTGAAACTTTTCATGGAAACTGAATTGACATAGAATAGTTTATTGTAAAAATTTCAGATCATTTGTGTTGTTCGCATCTTGAGATACAATTAGAATAAAGACTTTTTCTTTATATATTGGCTAATTTGGTGTCCTTATTTTAGAAAAGAAAATGAGAAAACGAATTGTTCTAGTGTTCTTGAAAGGGATCAGAATATTGATTTGAAAAGCCGTAAAAATGCGGTATCTCAGAAACAATAATCTAAAAGTTTAAACTTTTATCAAGTTATTCATAGTTTAATAAGGTTCATATGATATACACTGATCGGACTTCAATAGATTGTTATAATCTAATTTAACTTTGTTTGTCTATTCTTTTGTTCTGTTGAATTTAGTGAGTTATCAAATAAATGTGCAAACCTTGAAGAAGTTGTTCAACTAATGCAACATTTCTTATAATTGCACCTTGATTAAATTGATATAAATATGATATTTCTTCTTTATATTTAATAAAATATCCAAATGCTTGATAAAATCCAATCATTTCATATCGAGTTAAATTTGAATTTAATGGAACTTTTAATAAATCATTATATAAAGTACATGCACTATATCGTCCATATATATCAGTTTGATTAACAACTGAATCATTTGTTATTAAATGAACAGGTGTATGATTTAAATTAACAATAAATATTGAACGAAGATCTCTTATTATCCATGGAGCAACATAAAGATTACATTGATGAAGACGAGCAAAACCATATGCACTAGCAAATAAAAACATACGATTTCCAATACCTCCATCTGCTGTACGAATAATAACTAAACATGTTGTTGGTAATTGAGCTTTATCAAATATTTTAGTTCTATAATGTGGAATTAACTTTTCATTAGCTATAATTGAATATATATAAGAATTTTTTCGTTCATATGATGAATTTTTATTTAAAAATATTAATCTTGGTTTTGGTTGAAATTCATGAAATAATAAATAATAAATAATAAATAATGTTATTACAATACAAAAAACGAATACAATAAATTTTGTAATTGTAATTCTTGATATAAAATAAGGAAAATCATCATCATTATTATATCGAAATATATAACGAGTCTTTGAAAATAGATAATTCTTCATAAATTAGTATTTTTTAAATAATCATACACAAATAAGCGTTTTTTTTTTTTTTGTTTTACTTACTGTCAACTTTTTAAGAAAAAATTCTCTTTTTTCTTTATATCCAATCAATGAGAAGGTTTTCTTTCGATGTGTGTTCTGTTTCGTTTTTTCTTTTTTTTTTTTCGCTCGTACAACTTTGAAGAAATCATATTGAAGCTCTACTGGATTACACGTCAAAGACAAACAACAAAAAGAAGAGAACGAAAAACAATCTTTTACATGTCCTTTATTGTTGAACAGAGAAACATTGATCTTCAAAATTTTACCACATGTTCTTTCCTTTATTCGTTCAAAGCAACCTTTACAGTTATTTTTATATTAAAAAAAAAAAAATTTCTTTTGTAAAATATTTTCATCATAGAATAGAGATTTCTCAAAATAGTATCAACATTAAACTTCTAGAATTATAAATAAATAAGCAGATTTATTGTATTTCGGATTGTTTACATATTTTTATAATCATAATAGAAGAATTCTGTCTTTATGATATATTGAATGTAAATTTCTTCGAATGAAGATATCCTTTTTTTATTATTTATGACAACTTTGATCTTTGACTATGAAGTAATACAAAAAAAAAACAGTGCATTCAACAATACTTTTTCTTATCAGAGAAACAGAATTTACAGAATCGTCTTTGGAAGCAAACAGAAAAGTAAGGTAAATTTTACCGATTATTAAAAGTTTCAATAGAAATCATCGTCTATTTATTGATATTACATCAAGACTAAAAGACAGATAAACTTTCTCTCGGAACAGTTGACTAATATTTTTTGATATATGAAGTTTTCCTAAGTTTTTCAGATTTTGTTTGACGGATTGTTGTTTTTTTTTTGGAAGCGCTACTTCAATCTATGAGTAGATTCTGTCTAGTCTTACTTGTAATAAATATATTTTTGAGAATTTTAAAAATTCTGATTTTAATAAAGACAATTCTGAGAATGAAGTTAGAAAAGCTTATTAGCACAACTCTTTTGAGACTGAAATGTAGAACTTATATATGTTAAGTAAAAGATCTTCAAAGTATTAATTTAACTACTGAGTAGACCTGTTGTACATACCCATTGTACCTACAGCATAAGAAAATCGACGAATTCTCTATACTGAGGATTTCCATTTATTTTTGAAATTCGTAGGATTCTCGTCGTACTCTTGGAAACCTCATGAAGTTCAGTTACCTGAGAAATAACTAATATGAAACAAAAAGATATGTGTAGCTGTAAGATATTCTAAATGATAATTGTAGATTATGTATTTTATTGATTTCTGCTCTGTAAACACTAGAAGAGAAAAAACAGGTAGTATTCATTTTCGATTCATTAAAGTTGTTTAATGTTTATTCATTTACAGTGTCTAATTTTTTTCATTCGAAAACTTCATCGTTATATTCTCAATTAGAATTATGTAATTGATTATTATTTAACCTTTGCTATACTTTCTTGATACCTTTTTGTATAAAATATATGATTTATATTCTCCATAAATATTTACTGTTTACATAAAGAAATGGATGTTTATTTTTATCTGCACGACATAGTCAAAAAATGCACTGTTTAAAACATTTATAAATGGACTTTAGGAATTGAAATCTCGAGAGAGAGAGAGAGGGAGCTTTGAAATGTTCTAGAATTCTCTAGAAGCTTGTCGTCTTTGATTGCTATGAAAATATAATCAATAGTCAATTCGATTTGCTGATATTTTGTCATGGTGAGAGAGTGAAGTCGAATTTTTATATAAATATTCAATAAAATATGTTGTTGTAAGAATATATTATTCTATAATTTATTGGATTGAATGCTGTAAATCTTCCAATTAAACTAAACATTTCAGCGATTTAAATATTTACAAATTCATATCAATAATGTTATTGTATTGAAAAACAAAAATTTAATTTTTTTCAATATAAACATTTGCCTACGTAAGCTTTTTGCAATAAAAAAGAAATAAATCCAGACGTTATTTATCAATAACAGTATTCACAATTGATTTATGGTTTACGCATGAATGATCAGGTTCTATCAATTATTCACACTCAAGAAGTACGAAAGGAAAGAAAAATTTTAATGATCGACAATGATTTGAAGGTAAAAAAAGCAACGTGTCACTGTCTCTACTATTGGCTGTTTACATCCATACATAACAAGGACTGATACATATATTTGTACACGTCTTTATTCACATAACTGCAAGTAAACAAGCGGCGACTACTAACCTTCAGCATATATATATATCAGAAAACAATGGCCAAAAGGGCCACTACTGCCGATCGTTCACCATCTGATACCGATAGTGAAACATCACCTCAAAGACTTAATAAAAAAGAATCAATTACAAATTATGTTACAGATGTATTAACTAAACATGGACAAAACGTTGGAGAACAAGTTGATTTATCACAAGCTCAAGTAAAAATTAGTACAAAGCCAAGTACAGATTCAGATTACGAAAATATATCAGCTTTTCGACGATATCCATTTGATACTGAAGCTAAAAGTCGAGCTGATGCACAACGATCACGTGAACAAAGTCAAAACAGTGATGATGAATTTAGAGATCCTTCATCAACACAACGTGTAAGGAAAATTTTTAGTTTTGAAGTTAAATTGATGTTTTTATTTCTTTAGTCAACTGGATTCGATGATTCAATAACAGAATTGAATTTGGATCCAAACCCAATTCATGAAGAACGTGAAAGTCAGGAACAAGTATATAAACAAAAAGTTTATTTACGTCAATTACAACCACCAACTCCACAACCAATGGAAATTCAAGTTCAAGAAGTTCTAATCAAACCACCAACACAAAAACCACCAATTCATGTTCATGTTGTTGGTCAACGTCAACCTCCAACTCCTCCACCAATAACTATTAAAACTCAACCACCACCACCTCCACCACCTGAATCAAGTCAACCAATTGTTTACAACAAATATATTCCTCCACCAAAACAACCACCACCACAAGTTACTTTTTGTTTTTCAAAATTTTATTCTAAATAAAGAAAAAATTATTTTTTTTAATCCTTTCTTAGATAATCATTCATCGTTATCCTGATATGCCACCTAAGCCACGTATATTTTTTGTTTTTATTTTTTATAATTAAATTCTTTTATTTCTCTTAAAGGTCCAATTATTGTTGAACAATGGTTACCTTATAAACCTGCACCAAAAAGAATTATTAAACATTCGTTACCACGTGAAGCTCTTCAAACACCACCACCTCCACATAATATTATTATTTCCTATTCCAAACCACGTGCAGTTATTGAAGTTGAACTTGTTCGTTTACCAGTTGTTAAAATTGATCCTCAAGTATATGAACAAATGAGTGCTGCTGGACAACAACAATTAATGAGAAATCCACCATTTCAACATGAACAAAATTATGTATCGGGAAACAGATCAGCAACTACACCTAATGATGAAAATGGAATAGATTGGCGAATTTAAATATCGATTATTCATATTTGAAACTGCTATTCATTTATTATTTCTTTTTGTGTGATTCTAAAAGAAAATGTTATTGTATTCAAAAATAGTTAAAACAATAACGAGCTTATTCCATATATTTAAATAAATGGAAATAGTAGGGAAATGAAGAGTTTATATTATGTTTGTTTTATACGTAAAATATATCAAATATTTACTCTTGATGAAATTCATGTACGTTGTTATCATTGAATACATTAACACTTTACAATGTATTTTGCAATTATCATTAGGATATATTTATGATTATCAAAGCACTTTTGTGGAAAAATTTTCTGTGATATTTAAGTGAAATACTTGAGATTCGTATCATTTTCTATGATTATATAGGAAACGAGAGGATCATCTAGATTCTTACAATTTTTAAAGTTCATAAATTACATGAAAGAAGAAGGCTATTAGATTAGCATAAAATCGAAAAGATTCTTGTTTTCAATATATTGTGGCTGAGACATAAGCTTTTTAAACAAAGCAGCTTCTACGTATGTATAGCGAAACACCATTTTGAATAAAATTAGGCGAAATTCGTGTTCCTTAAAAATCTTATATTTTTGTTCCAATACATAGAAAATAAGAGTCTTATAAAAGATTGTATTAGTCTAGTCATCTCTTACTTTTGGTCATAACATGAGTTTAAAAAATATTGTGAAGATTTCAGTAATCCTGTCTGTCATTAGATACTTCTAGAAAATAACTTGAATCACTAATTTTTAAGGTTGAAGTTACACATTGCGGTTTTTTTTGCTCACAGTAATTTTCTGTCTAATCAGCATAAAAATTCAATGAAAAAAAAAATATACTCTCAGCGATATTAATTTAAATATTCGTGCACGAAAGAAAAATTAGTCAATAATTATAATTTTTGAATCAATGTCTGATTAACTCAATTGATAAAATTCGGACACAATACAAAATGCATTCAATAAATGAAGTCATGATCTATTCAAAGAAAATTCAAATCATATAAAATGTTTAAATGAATAGGGGTGGCACTTTAACTTTACTTTAAAAGTTAAAGTTAAAGTGGCACTTTAAACTTTAATTAAAGTTTAAAGTGTTTTTAAAGTTAAAGTGCCACCCCTAATTGC
>CAJNOP010001786.1:0-24036 GCA_905250075.1 Rotaria sp. Silwood1 | reverse complement strand
GCAAGTGGAATAAAAGAAAGAAAGCGAGAACAATGTGATCGCTGACATTACTCAAACCTGAAAAAATTTCTCTCAAACAATACTGATTGTATTGCATGTCCATTGATACGTCGCCTTCAATGACAATGTGTCACATAATATTTGCTTGATAATATAAGCACAATTATTTCTATATTTTTATTGAATAAAGCGTTTATAACTGATTCTTCAGCTAGAATAATCCACATCAGTAAAGGATCAAATATATTGATTGAAATCGAGAAAAAATATTAAATATGTTTTGTTGAAAATCCTATTATTGAATGTCTGCAAATGTATAAAAATAATATTAAGAATTTCAAAAATAACAATGTTCACATAAATAGTAAATTATTAGTTTTCGTCTCATTTAAATGAACAAAATTTTTATATTATACTTTTTAAAATAAATTCTTGTTTAAAACCAATTGTAATTCATAAGAATCAAAACAAGAAAGGTAAATTAAACACCTCTTATCATAAGGAATCAAAATAAGTGATGTAGGTGTGGACGTTAATAAAACGAGGGCTCACACTCAAGTTACATGTATATATATAAGGATAAATGTTCAATATAAATAGAACTGTTTTATATGACGAAAGAATGATTATCGAAATATAATCATAAATAAATAATGTCAATGCATCAATATCATCACAAATGAGTTTTGTTTCTCAAATAATTTCATTGATTGACAATCAATAGTTAATTATGAGGTCAATCTCTCAAGATGCTAAACTTTCTACTTTTTTATACTTCGAACGAAAACTAAATTCATTTTCTTGTCTTCGAATATAACACAATCTGTAGAACGAGGCATGCTGTGAGCTATTTTGCATATAGAAGAATATCGTTTGCTTTGATTGATGTCATTCAATTTTGAAAGTCACACATTTATTTGATTTTGTTCCTATTTACATTTCGAGGAAGAAAAAAGCTCAAAAGAACAAAATCTAAAATAAATATCAATGAGCAGTGTCGCTGTGAATTTGTGTCAAGATAGCTTTTGTGACGTTAGCTGTTAGTTCCATATCCATTATGCACTGCACATGAGTATAATCTGTGCGAGAAATAAAACCAGCATTATCAGAACTGTAAACAAAAACCTGTTGATTATCATACCATCATTGACGAATTTCTTCTCTAGTGAGACCACCGTGAGGTCGTTTTTTGGTCCACTGCAATGCACTTATAACTAACAAAGGTGTATCTCTACGAATTGTAGCATCGTTCTGTGGCTTTGACATATAATTCGTGATGCAATGCAGGTGGCGAAATTGACTTTCAAGCTTTTGTAACATAGTTGCCGCCATGAAAAGAGCTTTGTAACCTGGATGCGAACGACGAAAGATATCGTCAACCTCGCCACTTGTGAAATAATTTGACAAGAGTGAAAATATTCTCAACAAGCCCCAAGAAGCGACACGGGCCATTATTCCAAATAAGAAACATGCATGGTTATAATCCGTTACCATTGGACTTTGTCGTTCAAATACGTTTGACGGTGTTGGATCAAACAAAATAATACCCGTAACATCTTCTAGATACGTCAAACGATAGAGATGCGCCAGTAATCTTCCAGTTGATGCACCGAAAAGAATAAATGGTTTTCGAAGTGTCGACTTTTCAACTACTTGTCGTAACAATAAGAGTTCACTTTCTACATTTTCTGTATTCCAATCATCAGAAGGTTCAGAAGTACCATCTCCAAGAGGTTCGAATGTAACTATTTCAACGGGCCCACCCACATATTCGACGAATTTCAAAAGCAGTGGTTTGAGAAAGTACATGCTGATAGCTATGCCGCTAATATAGACAATTGGTGGAAGTTTTGACTCTGGTGCACGAATATGTACAACGTGTATAAGTTTATTATTAGGATTCCAAGGTTTCATCTCTTCGATTGGTGGATAATTTTGTTTTCGATCGCGAGCCTCGGCATATCGTTCATAGAACCATCCAAATCCAGGAAGAATCCATAGAAGAAGAAACAAAGTAAATACGATCAGAATAGAAGGTAAAAGTACAATAAACAATAATCCGATCAATAAAGAAGTATAAAATGATGAATATGCTGTTGCTTTTACTCGAGAAGAATTGGGTGTTCGCAGAACAAGATTGTCATACCATTTAAATTTCTTGTAGATTTCTTTATATTTTTAATTTGAAGGATTAATATTTGGTTCTTCAAGTTGATTGAGATCACTATTATTGTTTCTGTTTAATGATGTTTCATCGTTCTCAAATAATGACATGATATGATATAAATCAAATATGTATTTTGACTCGATTACTGTAGTACATTACCACAATATTGATGGTTATTTCATTGGTTACCTTGTCGGAACTGATAAATAGAAAAGTTTTATAGAGAAAGTACATAATTGGACAAAATAAGAAGGGAAATTACCAGTTTCTTCCCTCCGCTGTTTATTACTACTTGTCAATGATACTATAGTGCCTTTCTAATCGACACCTATTATGTGAAACAAAAGTGAATCAATGTGAATAAAATTGATTTCTGCAGATTATTTATAAAATGAATAAATTTCATTTTCTATGGACAGCAATCGATTTGCTCCAAAAAGTGCAAATAAATGAATTTCATCCAATTATACAAGATGCTTGAGGTACACAAAAAACTTTAAGAATTGAAGCGATATATTTTCTCGTTTGTTTTCTCGATGGCCGATGCATCAAAGAGTTTAATGCTCATTCACGTGTATGAGAAAGATAAAGAAAAATATCTCTGAAGTGATATTTTTTATCGTATGGTTATGCATAGAAATTTCTCTATATTATATAATGACACAATCCTTCTCGAATGAGTATAGTTTTTATCGAGGCGGTAAGAAAAGACAAAACTTTTCTTCAAGTAAATCTTCTTTTTCAAGAAAAAACAAAAAAATAATAATAAAAATTTGATGTTAATCATTGATATGAACAATAAATCTTAAAAATAAAAAGAGAAAAAGTACTATATATAAAGTATTTTTCTCGTACTTGATATTGTTGTTCATTGTTAAAATTATGTTTTTGATACAATCGATAAAACTATTATTCTTTGATAAAAAACTACTTGAACATATTCATTTAGGACACCACAACGAAAGTGATACAACTAAAGTAACATTTGTTAAAAGATATCGTCTCAAATTTTTGTATTCTACCTACATTGTTATCAATGATTATAGAATATTCATTTTTCCAATAACATGATTACAGCAACCTATTGTTAAGTCTTCCTTCACTTGTTGTAATTCACCTACGAAGAAAAGAATTTGAATCATTTTTTTTTAGAATTATATATGATTCTTTACCACTTTGATGCTGCAAATCTTTATCTTCGTTTATCTTTGTTAAATTATTCATTTAGTTGGCGAATTTAAATTCAGATAATTGCCTAAATTCTCTTTAACATCACCTAAATGTTTTATACTAGCTTCAAATTCAATGTGACATTTATTACACAAACTTTTATTTTGTTGTGGAGGGAGGCGATTATCACGTATAATATACATTATGGCTTGGTAATGTTATGATTTATGTGATCACTCAGCTTTTTATTTATAAATGATCGGTCTAATCTGATAAATACAAATCCTAGAAATACATCTATTGCAAGTTATTGGTTTTTTGTGTAAGTCGTCGAGCAACTTTAGTTGCTTTGTTCACTACAAGGATTCAAATATTTATAAAATTCATTCAGCACACTACGTACTTTGAAATTCACAGCTTCTTTCGTCTTTTTAAACATAATTTACGACTAATACAGATAAGAACCATGACCTCACAGTTTTTTTTAGTCTGCTTTTTTGTCTTTTCACAGATTATTTTATTTCCGATTCTTTTAACAATCACATTAATGCATTGCGAAAATATGAATGTAAGTGTGAATGGATGCACAAGACAGTGTGGATCTTCTCTTCAACTACAATAGTACATGCACACTTCATTCACACCTGAATGTGCATCCAAACCCACAGCTACAGTCAATGTTCAAAGTTACAAAAAAACCTTCAAATACACCAAACTAAGTTATTTTTTGATTCTTATTGAAATTTTATTCTTTATTGTGCAATTTAATGAGTTCAATTCTTTTCAGTAAGTCGACGAATGTTATTTTCGGTTTTCTGTCGAAATGCATGGTCAACAGGAAGAAACTTGTCATAAATAGTCAATGCTTGTTGACAATAGTCAAGTGCCATTTTTCGTTTCTCCTGTGCTTCATAACAAATGCCTATATTGTTCAAACTGGAGCCAATATCGATATGACCAGATGGATAAAATTTCTCCCGAATTTTCAGTGCTCGTTGATAATAATCAAGAGCTTCATCGTACTTTCTTTGTCCATATAAAATAACACCAATGTTGTTGAGACTATGAGCAATATCGGCATGGCCAAATGGATAGAACTTCTCTTGAATTTTCAGCGCTCGTTGATAACAGTCGAGTGCTTCATCGTACTTTCTTTGTTGATAGAGAATAACACCAATGTTACTGAGACTTGCAGCATTATTGGCATGACCAGATGGATAAAATTTCTCTTGAATTTCTAGTGCTCGTTGATAATAGTCGAGAGCTTCATCGTATTTTCGTTGATCGGAAAGAATAGCACCAATGTTGTTGAGAACATGAGCAGAATCTTTGATTCTTGTCGGTTTTTTCTTCATCATTCGATCATATGCACGATCATAATATTTTCGAGCTTTGTCCCATTGACCTTTAAGATCAAAAGCTCGACCAATATTAAATTCAATCCAAGCTTGATCTTCCTCATTCGAATCATTAAATAAGTGTTGAAAATATTTAATTGATTTGTTATATTGACCTAAATTGCACATTAATCTTCCAAAAACAATCGAAACATGTAATTCATCTGTATCTTTTTGCATTAATTCAATAAAGTCTTTCATAATTTTTTTTCCTTCATTTGAAAGATTCATTTTAATTATTTTCAATGATTCTTGTTCTTGAATAGATTCAATTTGAAAACAAGCATTTAAACCAAATAAAACTTCTTGTTCATTTGGATATTCACTGAATTGAGAAATATCACCAAAAATAATACTTTTATCAATTAATTTACCATCGAATTGAATATGAAAAAGAACGGAAATGTTATCAATTCTTTTTCTTGATTTCTTTGCAAAACTAAGTGCTCGTGATTTTCGTCGAGTAGCCAAAAAATATCCATTAGTGGAAATAAGCTTCCCTTGATTCTTTTTTAATTTCTTGAATTCTTCTTTGTCAAGTTGAACTCCTCTATAAACATTTATAATATTTTCGCTTGATGATAAAATTTTTGCATGTTGAAGTTGAAGATTTTGAGAAAGATCACGAATGAAAAATTGAAATTGATACAAAAAATCAATATCGTCAGTTCTTAATGCTTTACTAATTAATTTACTAACAAATGATTGTTTTAAATACCATCGAATTGCATCTTCTGGTCGATAATACTGTTCAAATTCATTAATGAGTTCTATTTCTTTTGTATTTCCACGGTAATACTCTTTACATAATTGAATTATTTGTTGTTTTGCTTGTTGATTTCGTGGAAGACGAGTAAAAACATAATTAAATAATTGAAACCATAGAAATTTTGCTGGTTCTTTCGGTAAATCTTTAACTAATGTTTGATGTTGATCAAAAAGACAAAATTTTTCTATTTGCTTATTAACAAGATCAATTTGTTCTTTTATTGATTCATATAAATCATGAAGATTAGTGTAAATTCCAATTATATTTGAATATTCATTTAATAAATATTCATATCGATCTTTTTTCGTTGAAAAGATAAAAATCGAATCAATTTGATGAAAAGAAGAAGTTCGAGGTAAAATTTGTGATGCTTTTGCTCCTGATGTTATTAAAAAGATTTTTTCTTTATCAATTGATTCCATTAATCTAATACATTGTTCAAGATCAGTAGAAAAAATAACATAATCATTAATAAGACGAAGTTGTTCTTTTGTTTGTTCAATGTCTTCACGTGGTCTGATATTTGGATCAAACCAAATAAGTGTTGTGCTTTCTTTATTTTTATTATTGTTTGTACCAACAGCTTGGTTGTTTTCTTTATTTAGAATTGGTGATCTGGAGGCCATATAAATTCAAATGGAATTTTATTTTGATAAGGCGAATATCTCTGTTACAAACAAAAAATAAATGTAGATCTATTTTATAAAGAATTGCCTTGAAAAACAAACCCGAAGTTCGAAATAAATTATCTTATAATATCAACACGCAAATAGTGGTTCCTTAGTTTGTGTTCTTATCTTTTCGCTGTTACACTGTCGGTTAAATATTTTATCTTTTCATTGTTTTATTAGTAAGTTAATATTACAAGCAAGTATCTCTATCACTCGGAGAAGACGAAATGCAATCTAAAGACTATAAATATTTTCGTTTCTTTTTGTTCACAAATCCTTTGATGACGCAAAACGTGAGTAGTCACGATAATGAAGAATTTATTCAGTTTAATAACATTCAAGAAGAATCAAAATACAATACTTTTTAGAAGTTATTTTTAAAATTTCATTTGTGATGAAAAAATTTTGCAAACTCAGATGAAATTGTTTAGGACTTTTGTTGTTTTGTATACTTGCTACATATTCTGATAATCAATATTAGGCTGAAAAGAATTATTCACCTTCTATAGCAAAGCCATCAAGTTTTCTTATGAGTTCTTTTCGATGTCTGATACAATGTTGAAAACATTATATTGTACTGCGAAGTGATGATCGCAAGAAAGTAGCAAAGGTAGTCACAGTCAAAATTTTGTTTGATGGGCAATTCAGCCACTAGCATCGTCCTTTCTTAATAACTGCTAAGTGGTTGTGTCTAACGATAGCTGGAAAAACTTTTTTTCCACATATTTTTCTTTTCTATATGATAACTCTGAAAAAATAGTGGCTCGTTTCTGAACACTTACCTAAGAACAACAACATAATCTTGAATATATCACGAAAGAATACTTGATTAGATAAGATGTAGGCGAACATATAAGTATATATACTTATAGGATGTTTGTTTCCGTCGTAACTTATTTTGTACTTAAATTTCTGAGAAGGACTGAAGTGCATAAGACTGCCAATGAACCGATTAGGAATTTCAAAAAGAAAAATTACTCAATCAGGTGTTAAAAGTGGTGCTGAGTCATTTGGTGATGCTTTCAAGTGACGCAAATGTGATTTGCGTTGTTATAGATAATTACACGATGAACTAAACACACCCATAGGGCGTAAATGCAATCTGAAAGATAAATAGACAGGGTGATAGATAGAAAACTCCAAGCACGTTTAAAATATGTAATAGATTTTTAAAAATTTATTTTCATTATGATGGTATATTAAAAATACGAACAACAACCCTTTTTCGAGTAGTCAATATTTGGAGCTGAATTGTAGATATTGTTGTTAATATAATATAATAATAAAACTTCTTAACCTATCAGTTCATCTTCAATATCGAAGTCGAATTAGTTTTGAATGTTTATCTATGTCGCTATCAACTGAAGAATAAACAATTGAAGTTCATGATAGGAACCTAAACCAATTAAGATTTGGTGATGAACCGATAAGTTCAGAAGATTTAGTATCGTCATCATTATATTAACAATAATATCTAGTACATATTGCCTATTTGTTTCTAAATGAACAGGTGATGAATTGTAAGTTTCTGATTGATGCTTAAGAGTATCTTTATTAGATACAAGTCGAAGAACAATGGTTTGTACACCATCTATTTGTTAGTGTAAATCTAAATTTTAAATATCTAAATTAGTTTTTGCAAAGCTGATGATGCATACAATCATATCATGGTTCTAATTGTCGTTAAATATAAATGATGAAAGAAACATCAATATATGCTTTTGTTTCGTGATATATTCTATATGAATTATATTTCAAACATTGTAGTCAATAAAAACATAATCAAAGCGAACCGAATTCCACCTATAGAGAAATTCATCACAAGTTGTACTAAGTAGGTGGTCTTGTTTATTGGAAAATAAATAAAAAGAAATTCGTAATGAATCGATAACTTTTTTCTTTCTTGCTTCGACTTCAGATTATTCAAATTCACATTAATTTTATCAGCAAATAATGCTAGTGAATGAGTCTTCCGTTAGAAAATTTTCTTGTAATGCTGCAAAGATGAGATATGATTAAAAAGAAAAATGTTATTGAACAAAAGACGTATCACCAAAATTAATTTCGTAGTCTGAGAGAAAGTATATGGTATAATCAATTTAAGATTTATTCTTCTGTAGTATCCTTTCGCTCGGATTAAATATCAATGTGCTATATTATATCGAAAGATATATTTAAGAATTTAACTAATTTAATAAGAAAATATAATCAATCGTTAAATGTTGTTTGAGTTTATATTTTTGCTACGGATGGATATCTATGAGATAAAAAAAAAGACGAAAATATTTTGAGTTCATAGTCTTCCTGTGCCGAAATCTGATTTTATCATGATGATATTGTTCGTGTATCATTTTCAAGATGATGTAAGATTCTAATATTTGTGAAAAAGACGACAATGCAGAATAGTGAAGAAGTCGAAAGCTTATTATACAAAAGAGATGAAATTTGATAATAATACAAGCATAGATGATAAATGTCTAATTTACTTATAGCACTTGATCAGAAATCATATAAGTTAATAGATTCTAACATGGTCATATCATATTTATTTGACTAGTTTATAAGTAAATGTATGAACAAGAATTTTATTTCGATTCGTCTCATTGAGACTATTATACTTGTCTTCAGACTACACATACCAACAAAAAATTATCACAAAAAAAAACAACAAACATAACGATAGCAATAAACATTTCCAAAGAAAACGTATTTTTTTAGAATAATAATAATAATAGTTGCTGCTTTTCTCTTTTCTTTTGTGTTCAAAGAGAATGAAAAGAAGATTGATGCCGTGGACAATTACAAAACGCTACACGGAATATTTATCGATGATAGAACATTACAAAAAGAAGTGCTGCAATGATACAATTAAGTTATTTTCATGATATTACTGCTTACTTTTTCTTAGATAATATATATACATTACTTTTTTTGTGTAAATCGCATTATGCTTTTTGAAGAAAAATATTGGGAACGTAAGTTTTAAGTCGAGTTTCTGCAGCTTTTGCCTCTCTACACACCTTTGCAACCGGAATCAAAGATCATTGGACAGGTTTTCGTAGCAACTGAGGACAACAAGTGTCAAACTTTTCCGTCAGAGTACCTTGGCAGCGAAAACAACAATGCTAAGGATGATGAGTAATGCTACATTAATTTGCTACAGTCATCGTAGGAGTCATATAAAACGTATGACAGTGATCAAGTTATAACTTTGAGAAATAATCAATATCAATATTTTTGACCTTATCAAAGTATATAATAGTGTGTTGAGACTTGCTCTAGATATAATGCATATTTACACAGACTTGCTTGTCAGTTAAATTAATGGTTACAACAATAATAAGAATCATGTTGAATTAAGAAAAACAGAATAGGAAAAAAAGGTAAACAAAAATAGTGTCAATAGAAAAAAAATATTTCTGTTCGATATACAGTAATACAAAAGACAAATGTTTTTTCTTACGATCGATAATACTTAGAAAACAATTATTTGCTCTTAGAGATTTTTCACTCGATGTATTTTATAATACTATAATGAGCTTAAAAAGAATACATGTGAATTTTAGATTCTAGTCTTAAATAGGATTGTGCTATTTTTCGTTATTGTCGAATTTTCGCTTGCGAGAGGCCATTCTCTGACTTCATATATATGTGCATGATACTTTTGAAAAGTCTAAAATGATTGGCATACGTTTTCGAAGCAATTCATTTTTCGTTTAGCAAGAAATTTTGATAAGAAACGGTTGGACATGATTTTAGAGTTTTCATAATTGCCAAACTTGACAGTAGTGTCTTTAATTTTTCTATAATGTTTTATGTATTAGGTCTGAAAGTTATGGTTTTCAGTTTTGATTAACTTTAACTTTATGAATAAAAACAAGCAGTTTCTTGTATTATCATAAAAAGATACTTGATTAAATTAAACCATGGTGGAGATGTATAGCTTTCTTTTTTAATAGTTGACTTATCTGACACTGTAGAAGATGATATAGTATTAGTAGATTTGCTATGTTCTTTTATACTCTCAAATTTTACTACACAAACAATTAAAAAAAAGATAACAAAATCAACATATATATTTTCTATAAATATGCATCACAAACTAATACAATCTAATCAGTTTTATTTGATTACAATATATGATCATGTTTGTATTTATATAGCTGCTGGTTAGCGTAGAGGTCTAACAGTTCGTTTTCGAATAAATACTAAGCTTCGTAAACGAGGATTGATAACAATCATTACTACATTCATTAAAAGTGTACTTATTGAGTACGACAATAGTTGCAGACGATAAGACATTGAATGAAAATAATTTGTAAAGAAATATACTGCCCAAACGATAGCATTTAGCATGCCTATACTGCTCATAGTTAGAACAGTATAAAATATACTCTTGACTACTGCAATTTCTCGATTAGCATTCTGTACATTTGAATGATGAAGAAAAACAACAAGACGAAAATAAACTAGAGTAACAAATCCGAATTGAATAAGAAATGTCGATAAAAATATGTAAATCATGCCTGGTAGATTTGTAAAAGCTATTAAACAATAATTTTCGTTTGGAAGATAGACTAAGAAATTTTCAATAATAAGATATGGACACATGAGAAGACAAGCTAATAGCCAACTAAAGATAACAGCCAATAAATGAAATTTGAATGTTCGAAGCCAAGCATGTTGACGATACACAATATGAATTAATCTTGAAGCAGCTTGAAGACAATAACCATTAAAACTTGCTGAAGCAGTAACACAAACAAAATATGCTTGTAATCGACATATTACTGAATCACTATTATATCCAATACTAAAATCAAGTTTTAGTGTTCGTATAGTCAACGAAACTAACGATAAGGAAAGTAGAGAAATAGCAAAGCATGTTGTAGCATAGATAAAGAATTCAAGGTTTTGTCGATATCGTCGTTGTAAAAGAATAAGTAGACACGACATTATTGCTATTATACTTGTAAATATTGATAAAAAAAATCCAAGCAGATTCAAAATAACGGCATCCATGATAAATGATAACATTAATTGTTGTAATGCACCAAAATATAAAAGTTCAAAATATAAAGAGTATACTCTATAACTTCCATTGAAAAAATAGATGCACACATTAAGTGATTTATAATGCGGAAACAGATAAATAGACATCATGAGAAGACGCTGTGCACTCAAGACTGGAACTCATCATAATATAATAATTACTTAGAATAGTTATTTTTATCATTTGTCATTTATTTTAAAATAGAATAATAAAAGACAATGATGACATCAACAAATCAACTCTGTACTGTATGCTCCGTTTTTGTTTTTAGTTAAACATCATAAAATTATCGGGTGATCCATAAAATTTGACCCGTTTTTTACTTTCTTCAATAGTACACTGTGAAATTTTTTTGCACCGTCACTCGACAGAGTATTTATTTCTCCAAGAAGAAGTCTTCTTTTCAATATAAAATTAAAAAGATGAACATCTACCGAATAACCTATGTGCGACAATAAAAAAACAATAATAGAAATTTTTTTAACAAACATATAATTGAAAGTAAAAGATATGCCGTACTGTTCCACGTGAAATTCTTCATCGTTTATTTTTTTTTGTGAACTTGAAAATAAATACTTTCTGAGAAAATGTTTCGGAATAGGCAAAGAGAAAATGAGGAAAGGATAGGTATAACTGTTGGTATAGCTGTTTTCTTTGTTAACGCCCACACCTTTTATATAAAAGGAATATTAGCTTATTATTGAATGAAAATGGTATAGCAGTGTCCTACGACCTTGGGGAAAATCTATGAGTGTCCATAATGGTAATTTTTATGCTTCTCTTTCTTCTAGTAACAGACCAAAAACCATCACTGTTTGGTTGATACTCAACCTAGCCCAGCCTTGTATACACCATTAGCTTCTAAAGAGCTAGAGAACTCATTTGGAATAAACTTCCAACTGAAAACTTGACTATTCATCAGATGAAGACATAGGATTGATATATATGGTCATAAACTTGTTTGCCGGAAATATATATACATATTGTTAAGTAACAACGACGATAATAATATCACTCAGTACAGAAGAAAAGATATCACTTTACAACAAAAGGTTAAAGATTTTTCTTTCTGAATCAATTCTGAAATTTGATGACCGATCCTAGATTTTGTCAACATTTGTTTCAACAAGCCAATGCGCTGTTCTTGAAAATTGTATTTAGATCAGAGTTGCTACCCTGTCTCATAACTACATTTTTGAAATCAAATATTGACGTGTCATCTTACTATTCGAGAATACCTTGACAATAGATTCGAATCCAGCGACAAATGTTTGAACCGAACGTCAATTTCGTGTTGTAGGATTTAAATTGATTGACAGAAGAATTTGTTTGAATCCAAAACAATTGGATAGAAAATTTTTTACTTGTGCTATTAACAAAATTGACTGACAAATGTAAATAAATCAAATATTTTTTTTTCATCGCTTCATTTCGCTCAATCGCGGTATAGTCTGTCTTATATTCTTTACCAAAGAAAAAAATATATATTTGTACAAAAAAAAAAAAAAAAAGAAAACCAAGAAACAAGAAAAACAGAAATACAATACATATCATGTGCAGTTATCAACAAATGGACTAATTTTTAATCTTGATTGTTCAATTAATTTTACATTAAAATTATTATTTTTTCTTCTTTTTTCTTTTTTTACTTGCAACATATTTTTCACATGAATGAACAGTATTGAGTCAATATATATATATATCAGACGGAAGAGCTCATCATCATAATAATTACAAGAGAATGAACATATAAAAATTGAATTTAAAATAATCATTGTTCATTACCGAAGAAAAAATTCTTATTATCTAATTCATCCATTTTCTACAATTAACTGCACCACATAAACATGGAATTTTAGAATCTTCTTCAAAATTAAATTTATAATCATACATTATTTCTTCACCTTTAAGAATACGTCGATTTGTAATGATTATTATTTTATTATCTTTTTCAATTTGTACGACTTCAGTTATTGCATTAGGCTATGTTAAAATAATATTTAAAAAGAAAAACAAAAATATAATAAATATTCGAATATTTTTTATTGTTCTTTTTACCTCGCATGAATGATTTATATAACGAGCTAAACAACCACTCACTGTTGCATCAATTACATAATCATCATCTAATCGAAACATATAAATTCCACGATTTTGTTGTTCATATAATTTTTCTCGTTTATTAGCAACTTCATTACGAATTAATTCACCTATATATTCAATAATCATCGAATGTTTTTCAAGATTACGTGCTGCAAATAAGCCTAAACCCTAAAACATAAATAATTCTTTTAAAGATTATTCTTATTATTTAACAAATAAATTCAACATAATGTAATCAGTGAAAACAAAAGAGGATTAACTATGGATTTTTATTCAATTCAGACTCTTACATGTTAATAAAGCTGTAATTTTTTTATGAAATTTTATTCTGATTTGTAAAGCAAAGCTTTAGTGATATTATCAAAAGTTCTCATTTATTCTTTTTTTTTGTGAAACACGATCGAAATTCAATGCCATGATATAGGGGTAGAAGTTTGGATCATTCACTTCCTCCTACAGGTGATGACCGACTAGTCGTCCACGCGATTCCGAGAGGATAGAAACCGTCGGTAAATTGTGTGGTAGAATATGCACTACACTGGTGATTAACCGCCGTTGGTACGAACAAATGTGCAGGGAATCAAAGTCTTCTGTGTGATGTAATTGAATATACGATAATTGTTCGTTGTCCTTCTTTTAAGTGACTATGATATATCAAAAGTATCATGGACATGAATAAACAGTTTGTTTGGATTCACGAACCAAGTAGTTTACAGAGTTCTTGGATTTACAGTACTGACAGGGTTCTCACGTTTAGAGATTGACGTGACTACTGTAACCAATTTTTGTTTAGATCGGAACTTGATCTACATTTCTTTTCATTCAATCTTACAGATATTAATTCTACAGAGATACGCTAATCAGTTTTTAATCTTATTTCAAAATTCAGGGATGACATAACAAGATTTCCTTGTTCCGATTTTGAATCCACTTAAAACTGTCTTTCAATGAAAAAAAATTTTTAACGACAGAAGACTTTTTAAACTGATTTTAAGTTCCGAAAAGTTAACTTTCATTCACCCTCCACATTGACTTACTTGAATTCGTGATTTAGCAAGATATATATTTTGACGCCATTCTGTTTTCAATTTTCTATATTGAGTCGATTTCGAATGTACAAAGTGTTTACCATATGGAATTTGATTAGCTATTTAAAAAAGAAAAACAAATTTTGCTTGATATATATATATGAATTCTTTGTATCAATGATTTACTTTCAATTCCATATAAAGTGCGTTGTAAAGCATTTCGAGTTAAATGTGAACTTGTTAATGTTTGTACATGTCTAAATATAAAATTAAGAATAATTTATTTAAAAAAATCTATAACTTATATACCGTCGAAAATGAGTTCGTAATTTTGGTTCACTTCGTGCACAACCTGTTGGATTAAGTGTTAATGGCATATCAAATAATTGTAATCGACCATATTTAAATGCATAATTTTGTAACATTTCAACACCGGGTAATGATTCAATTAGACGAATAATATGTGGTTCCTAAAATAATTTATTTTTCAAAATAATCAGACCGATTTAAAAAAGAAAATTATTTTACCGTTAATCCATATAAATCTTCACCTTTAACAAATCCAGGAAACATTTTAACAAGACCATGTTTTTGTCTTAATAAATCAATTTCATGAATAATTTTATACCAAACAGATTTTGCACTAGAATCTAGAAATTCTTCGACTTTTTCATTTTCATTTTCTTGTACACGTATTCGAAACATTGGTTTATTATCAATATCAATTATTGAACATATATATGCACAACGACGATTTGGATTATGCATTGACCAATAAAATCTTGTTATAGTATAACCAACCTAAAGATTTTTTTTTTTTTTATATTGAAATATCAATGTCAAATGAAAAAAAAAACAATCATTCATACAGGATAAACAAAATTTCGATTATGAAATGTAGATGATTGTAATTGATGAGGTAATAATTGACCAATATTATGAAGTACAAGACTACCAATACGTAATATATATGTTTTATCGTCATGTTCTTCATTCATATAACTAAAACGAATAATATTTATCTTATTGTTTTTTTTTCACAGTATCAATAACTTGATAATGGTGGCAGCTAACAATCTGCAGATTGTAGCAAACGAAAGAGAAGAATTCCGATCGTTTTTCAATCTAATGGTATATTAGGTAAATTTATTCTAAAACTTATTATATTTTCAAAACATTTTTAAAAATCCATGAAATCAAACTAGAAAATTTCGACAAATTTCCTATGGATGCGGATTCCTAGATTCTGAAAGCCTGTGTGACTATTTTTATGAAATCCAGATATTTTCTTGAAAGGACTTCCACGACTGAAAAAAATCGTAATCAACTCAAAATCATCATAGTTTTATCATTATGTTACTCGTTAGTCTCTACGTACATGTCTAGACCAGTGCAAAACTGTACGTAAGATCGATGCATCGTCACCGTTACATTCCTAGTGAAAACGAACTTTCATTTCAAGGAAATTTGAGTTTCATAGTCAGCAAATATGCTAAAAATCAAGAAATTCTTATGTAACTTGATCGAATAGATATACGATTTAGTTTTCTCAATATAGAGATGTGAGAAAATAATCACTTGAATCTGGCCTTGAACTGCAGATCAGTAGTATGTCTAACTGAAGCATAGGTCAATTCGAAATTTCCTTGAAATGGAATTATGTTTTTCGTGCAGTTTTTTTGAACATTTTGCAAAGATGATAAGTTTTAAAACAATTTTGTCTTTTTTAGTAGCAGGTTAAAAAAAAATGCTCGGAGCTCTCCTATTTCGATTATACAAATATGTTGAATCTTGGCATAAGTATTATGATAAATCGCTTTTGAAATCGGTCTTAACTCATTAGACAAACTCGATTGAGACTAGAATAGTTAAAACATGACCATCTAGTTGCTAATATGCTTAGATTTAGATTCTCAATTAGACATACAATAGATAAATTGTATTAAACAGATGGAATGAACGATCTTATAATCATCTATAAAAACACGAAAAGCCGTGGTCTTCGAAAAATTTCCATAGAAGCCATGCATAAGATTCAGCTCTTTGTATTATTCTTTATGTCGATCTGTTTTCGATCGACCCGTGGCATAAATAAATCGAATTAAAAACTTTTAAATTTAATTGAATGAAATTACTTTTGTATTTGTTTTATTTCATCTCTATTGATCCAAACCTTTCGAAAAACAGATTTATCTTCAAGTATTTGATCACTAGTTATTGATGTTGAAGCATGTGTTGGACACATTATAGTCTTTAAAAAATAATAATTTTATCATAATATTCATCAACTTTTTAGTATTTGTTTTCTTTCTTACTTTATTCTTATAAAAAACACAACCATTATCAATCGCACACGTTAAATGGTATGTATTTGTACATCGTTGATAAAAACATTTTAAACTTGCACCCTTTTGTTTACATATTAAACAGTCTGTATTAATAGAACGTTGAAATGCTTGTTCAACACACATTAATGCACCACTAACTGTTTCATAAACTTCTGAAGACCATAATGCACAATTTAAATGACACCATTGACCAATATCAAAATTAACCAATCTAATAATCATCAAGAAAAAAAAAAAGAAACGTTTGATTTAACGGATGGTACGAAAGTTTCTAAACAAAATATTTGGTCGTTTTTGATACATTTTAATATACTTTAGACGAATAAAATACTCTGGATTAGGATCAGAGGTTAGTGGTCTTACTAAATAGGAGCTTAGAACTTTTGCTGTCTGTTCTCTCTCTCAAGAGTGAGGAGAGGATCTTTGAAAGGTCTGAAGAATTTTATTGTATTTTCATTATTGTGATTCGAAACAAATTGTTGGAAGCTTTATTCATATATCAGTTGGAGAGGAAAATCTGCCCTATAAAATTTATTTTCCTATCATTTTCATCAACTAGAAGATCGAGTTTCTGATGAAGGAAGCTTTTGCATGAAATGTAACTTCTGAAAAGCGGCTTATACCTTTACTTTGGTAAAGGTAATAGTTTGTTTCGATATCAAATTTTGTAAACAACTATCTGCTCGACAACATTACCAAGTTCACTAGTTTTTGGTTAGTAACAATCTGTTTGTTTGTCATGTCAACCGATTCTTCAGGATCTTTGAAAATTTGAGATGGTTTTTTTATTGCATAGCGACTGCACTGTCCACTCAATAGTGATATCAATGTCATAGGCTGTACAAATATAACAAGCGAGATTAACAAGAAAAACTTCTATTACTAAATCATATTGTTTCAACTGCAGAATATCGATGAAATATCAGGAAGATATTCTTTGTTTCTAACTACGAAATGAAACAACGAATAACGAATTGAGAAATTTATTTCTTCAACAAAAAGAAAAAAGTAGACAATATCAGAGTCCGACTCGAATCGAGTCTGATCATAACAAATTTGACTCAACTCGAACATTGATATGTAAACTATTTCTCAAGTCATCTTCAGGAAGAGAATAAAATTCTAGTTCTAACTCATATTGATCATTTCGTTAATAAATAAACATTTTGTTCAGAAAAGTTTGCATCACAAGTGAAAATGATATAATTTAATGAATATTTACCTTCCTGGTCCATTGTTTGTCATGTCACCAATACCATTACAAAATATACAAATTCGTTTATCTTGTTTAGCATTGAATGACAATGGTATTTTTATATCTGTTATTAATTGATCTATTTCATTTGTGTTTGATGGTTGAATAATCGTTTTCATTGATAACTTTGAATTCCATCGTTTCCATCGTTTGTTATTATTAAGATTCAACTACAAAAAAGTCAAATTTGTTTATTTATTCAAAAATGAAATAAAATAAAATTTACTTGATTAAGATTTTCTTCTTGACGTTTTAATGATGAAGAGTTTATAGGTAAAGATGATACTGTATCTATTGATTCATTTTTAATATTAGTTAATAGGGTTGATTGTTGATGTATATTTGTTATATATAAATTATAACATTCTTCATTACAAAAATATATATATGGTTCAGAATTTGATGTTACTTCACGTAGATGTAATGGTAATTCATTTAAACGTTTTTTAAATAAATTTTCAGTTAGTAAATTTTGTGAACAATAACGACATATTTTTGTTTGCATATCAATTAATGATTGAATACTCATATTTGTTTCACGACCAATTTTATATAGTGATGTACTATGATTTATAGATGATATCTGTGAATATGAAGATTGAGATAAGAAATTATTAGTATTAGAATTATTTATTGTTGTTAAACATGTACAATTTTTATTATTTAATGTTTGATGAATGTCAAATGTTGATGGGTATGCAATTTTAAGTAAATCAGCAGCAGCAGCAATTACACTTTGAACATTATTTGCTGCTTCCGTTGTTAGTGTTAATGTAACTGATACCTATGTTTATATAAATAACAAAAAATAAAATATGATATCTTAATAGCGATAATCTAAGAACTCGATTTTCTTTCAGACTATTAACTCCAATAAAAAAAAGTTTCTTTACTTTATCAATGCCTTCAACAAGTGGTCGATCATTTCTTTCAAATTTTTTATCATCAGTTGGTTTATTTATTGTTGTCTCATTGAATTGATTAATTTTTGTTGATAATTCATTTTCATTTGATAATAATGTAGGACTTAATAATCGTAAATTTTTATCATAAGATGATGATAATGTGTTAAGTAAATGTATATTTTCTGTTTGAATATCATTTATAAAATTATCATCATCGGCTAATGTTGATGGTGAAATAATACTATCATCATTACATAGATCATTTTGTTCTTGAGTAAGTTCAGATAGTTTTTCCGAAGAATTCACTATTAATGGTGGTGATGGTAAATTAGGTGGTTGATCAAGTATATTTGAACATATACGATAATGTCGTTCATGTGTTGATAATAAATTTGTTGAAGATTTTAATGATATTGGTCGATTTGGACGATAATAATCATTAATATTTTCAATAAAAATATCACCAAATTCACCTTGATATTTCAATTCTTTATCAAAGAACTTAAATGGTAAAAATAAATCACTTGTACTATCAATTATTGGTTCAAGAGAAGTAAGCATAGGTAAATCACGTAATTGTTGTAATGAATGTTCAACAAATTTTTCTGTCAATTCGATACCTTTTTCTGAATAAATTAATGAAGATTCGATGTTTATTAGAAAAAAAAACTAAACAAAAACAATGAACTTACTTTTACGTTTACGTGATTTTATAGGTACATCATCTTCATATGATGTATTTAAATCATTTGCTTTACGTTTTTTACGTGATTTAGGTATTTTCTCTGTAGGAGTTGTTGAAGTTAAATTTGAAATATTCATTTGAGAATATTCATTACTATTTGATTTGGCTTGTGATTTTAATTCAATTTGGGAATTCTGCAAAAAAAAACAAATACAATTGAACAAGTTGTTAGAGAAATCCCTCCAAAATTAAAATGTAGAATTCGATATGACTGCTGCTAGTAATCATGAAAAAATTGTTTTATTCTATCTATTTTAGGATACATTTCTTCAGCATCGTTTTACCTAATCCTCCTGAAATGCATTACAGAAGTACTAACGAGAAATTATTTATGTACAGTCTGTGATGATAGATCAACAACGGTTGTCGTGGTTCATGATGCAAAAAAGTGGACAATTTCTATAGAGTACTTGAACATGGCTTATTTTCTGTCAACGATATAAAAGTGATATTCTTAAAGCAAAATTTTCCATGGAAAATGCATGTCAGGATCACTATCGAAAACTTCTATAAAAAAAAATTTTTTATTTTAAAAAATTAACAAGTGGCACATTATTTGACGCAGCTTTTTCGTGCTGATTTCAAATATGTCATTATGTTTCTTTTAAACTACTTTTGAGACAAAAACATGCGGACATTATTTAAAATACGAACAGTTTTTAAAGAAAATCCTGTATCTTAGTCCAGAAGCATGTACGCTAAGTGAGTAGATGGATCAGACAGAAAAAAAAATTCTTTGAAGAGTTTATCGAGTACGAAGCTATGCTAAAGTGTGTTCGTCGATGAAACGAAACATGTCTTTTGAGAAGAGCAAAATCTCTACGATTAATCTCATAGATCTTTCAACTTTCTATGAAAAAGATACTTTTCTTTAAAAGGATAGAAACTTGGCCATTTTTTGGGCACAGAATTTTTCAGACCAGAATATTGGACATATTGAAATCACAAAAAGATTACTTTTATTTCTTCACTAAAGGTCCAAGTTATTGTCAATGATGGAGGGGACAATGTTACTAAGGTACCACTCACTAGAGACCTTTATCAGAGTCAACTAAATGTCTCACTAATAAATTATATTCAACAAAATAGATTGGCCTACGCGCGTGAATAGTATTTGGACTCAATTTTGCTTACTATTTTCATGTGGATTTAGCCTGCCCAATACATCAATGTGTAAGTAAATATCAAAGAATAAAATTAACCACTCAAAAAAAAAAATCTGTGAAACTCAGCCTAATTCACTGATAGACAATTTCGAGTGATCTGGTTATTCCTAAAAATGTCTTCGATGCCGATCTCTATCTCTGACTTGTGTCTGTTACAGTCTATGAGAGATCAATCCATGTTTTTACTCCAGTACTTTAATATTCTTTTTAGATCATTTTTCAAAAAAATTCAATACATAATTCAACATACAACTTGTGAATTAATTTGTGATAAAGACTTGAGATTATCATTATCGGATGATAAATGATGAGATTGTTGTCCATTTGTTTGATAAATAATATTAGGATCATAAATGATCGATGATTGTTGTGGCATTATTACTTGTGATGATAGTCCATAAGTATTTGGATGTATCATTCGTGGTTGCATCATTTGTTGTGTTTGTATCATTGTTGGATAATTTAGAACAATAGGTGATATTTCATTTGATGATTGTATTTGTTGATTAACTTTTCCAATAATTGAATGAGAATTATTAATATAAATTCCCGTTGATTTATGATTATGATGATGATGATTATGACTATGATTATCAAAATTAGTTTGAGAAGAAATATAATTATTATTTAGAGATGATGAATGAATAGGATATGTTCCTATCATAGTTGGTATTATGGATGCTTGATTCATATGTTGTATATTATTAATACCTAAATTATTTGATAATGATGATGGAATAGGTATAAGTGATGAAGATATTGATGATGATAATGAATGTTCTCTTATTTCTGATTGTCTTGATGTTGGAATATTAATACCAAAGTTATGTAATAATTCTTGATTAAAACGAACAGGATGTTGGTTTGATGAATTTTGTTGTTGAATATTACGTGATATTGATATATTATTATTATTGTTATTAGATAAATTATCAGATGTTTGATGTGTTGATGATCCAACAGTCAAATTATGTTGTGCTAATGAATTATGATGATATTTTACAGTATTTAATGGATCTTCAAATGGATTCTGAACAATTATTTTCCTAAAATAATCAAATTAATATTAACAAAAAAATAAAATGAATTTAATTATACATTGATTTTGAAGTATTATCAATATTTGTTGTATGCATGATTGGTGTATTATAAATATGTGTATCAACAGATGTATTTATTCTTCTATATTCAGGAATTCCATCGAGATTAGTTAATTTTGAATCATTCATGATTAATAAACATTTCGCTTTTTAACAGTACTGTTCTGTTTTATATTATTAAAGCATATACATCTAAAATGTATATTTCTACAAATATTTTGCAAAACAAAAAGAATAATTTGAATATTCATCAATGAAATAAATTCAGAAGTAACATTCATATGAATCTTAGGACATTATATGACATAACAATGAAATTGTTATTATAACCGAAAATTACATTTTATCGATTTATTTTTGAAGTATATCTCATCTTAGATAAGAAACTAAATAGACTTCTTAATATTATTCATTATTTTTATACTATAAACATTCTTCTATTATTTTTAAAATCGATCTCTTGTACAAGTTATGCTATATTAAAAATGATGAGAACTTAAATATGAAGCACAGTTTTTTTTTATTTGTATTCGATTGGGTTCTGATGATTATTAAAATCTAAACATTAAAATAATTTTTAAAGCATTAATTTCAAATTTTTCTTGAAAAAATAATCTACTTAAATACATTCAAATTATCTAATTGTTTTAGATGGAATAGAAAAAAACCAGATGCCATATTTAGATTGTCTTGTCTTCTTTAGATCTCGTGTCACAATTGATATCTGACTGACTTCATATAAGAATGATATAAGTACAAAATAAATATTTCGTATAATGAATAATAAACCTAATATATATTGGATAGATCAACTTTTTTAATCTTTCAATTATGGAACAGATGTCGCATCTGTATGGACATTCAATATTGACTTAGTATTCAAATCAAATTTTACTACAGTTAAACTTCTACTAATGAACATCTTCTACTTATAAGGAATCTCAGATCCAATGGAACGTTTGTTTTTTTGTTGAAAATACTTCTCTCTACTCTGAATATCTTCGTATTTTGAACAATAAGGACTATTTTGAAATCTTTCTGACTGTTTAGTCTTTTCTATGTAAACATACGGGCAATCTTTTTTTTGACTTCTTTCTATTGTGGATTGTCAGTCTCATATGTATGAACACTAAGTACACTTCAGCTATGAATTCACTATTGTATGTATGAAGAACATAATGACAGCACAATCTTTGTAAACTGAGCACGTCCGTATAGTGAGCGGGTTTTAATGATCCTCATCGTGTTCAGATTCAAGAGGTTTTACTATATTAGTGAATACAGAATTATTTAGTGAAATAGTGTACATGATTGAAGAGACGCAAATATCATGTAATATCTGATAGTAGTTATATTCTTGTATAAAAATATTTCCATTATATTATCTCGTTTTCATAGATTAATATTTAATGACAAAACTTATGGATAATCAAAATATAAGTCATCTAATAGATTATTTAATTTTGAGCAGAAGTTTAACAATGCTTTCATCTGCTCTTAAATATCAATTCTATAAATGACTAGAATTCGGTCAAGTGGTTTATGTTAAGCTATTGAATTTTCATTCTAAAATACAGCTCTGGAACTATTGAAAGGAATGGTATGGTTACCTACGGTAGATCCCAATGCTAAAAACTAGAATTTCAATAGATTTTGTCAATACTCAGTGGACTGAATTGAGCAACATTAGTACTGATAACTGCGGTACACAGTTCAGTATTTTGATCATACCTATCAATAATTCGTATTTTCTGGCGCGATGATCTCGAGAATCGAAACTCGAAAGCTATCACGACTAAATCGGTAACAACCGTTTTCTGATCTTCATTAGTGCATACAGTTTCTCTGTAGGAAATTCGATGAAAAGACAAATTTTTGTGACTTTTGTTGTTAAAAGAATAATGTCGAAGTTTAGGCACTGCTTTTTTGTTTTCGAGTTGCAAAATAATTATTATGAAAAGTGAATTAAGCAACAAATAAAATTTTTACTGATGCTGATTTCCTTTTTGTACACGTAATTTGATGAATAACGCTATGTCAATGTTTGATGCAGCTGAGCTACCACGTTTAATTGACAAAAAATATCTTCTTCGATTATTTCTTAATGCTAATAGGGTGAATCCGCCGGGTTTCTACCACTTTCAGGGAAAATTTTTTTT
>CAJNOP010001785.1:10795-24050 GCA_905250075.1 Rotaria sp. Silwood1 | reverse complement strand
TTCATCTCAAAGAATATATATCAAAATAAAATTCAACTCACAATAAGACTTGTGCAATGTAAAGACGTTGATACAGACTATTCTTCGATTCAATATCTACGTAGTACGTGATATGGTGATATAAATCTATAGAAGAAATGGCAACCAATGTCGAATGCACTATGATATGCATGAACATTTGATTCAGATGGAACGATCAAAACAATTGTAACCAAAATGTATTAGTCAGAAGATATACTCACCTGTATATTTTATTTTTGCAAAAATACACTTTCACACAAATGCGGGCACTACACTACACTTACAGTCTGACAACAATATATATGACCTTGCTTGAGAACAAATGCATATGAACGATGTGGGTAAATCAACTCAACAATTTTAGTGTAACCTTCTGATTTTAGTTTATCAAAAGAACTCATCATCATCATCAATAATCTCTGTAGGCGATAACTTCATATGTTGTAAATAATAGCTTTAAAGTGAACTTTATCCCAAGTGTATTAATGGATCTCACATTCAACATTGATTTGATGATTCATGCATATGTAATCATAGACTGTTTCTTTTATTTTGTTCCTTTATGGTATATAAGTACATTAGTTTTCATATTTCTCTGCTCGAATATCATATGTTCAACAAGATCACATCCTGTCAGTAGAGAGTTAGCGACGTTTGCGCCACATTACTTGTTTTAATTGTATACTTTTTGATTGTTTGGAAAATAAAAACTACATTCTATGGATAGACCATTTTTGCAAATACCACTTTAGAACTATCAAAAGAGAGTAATTTGAGCAGTTATACTACTTGTGTTGACGATATCTAATTTTCATGCGAATTATCATCCGGCATTCAAGCACAATTACATGAAGATCAATTCCTTCTGCTTATTATATACTGATTTCAGCGATAATGTCTAGAGAATGAAAACAAATTCGAACCAGAAAAAGTTGGTTCAATTCGCTCTCTGATAATTTCATTCTAAACTGTAAATCTTGTTCAACTTTAGTTTGACTATTATTTAACAATTCGACTAAATTTTACGCCAAAAACAATTGATGATTGGACTTGAATCGAATTGTATCTCTTTCAAAAAATGAAGAAGATTAACAATTCGATGAAATTCGTTTTCCGCGTCAAAGTTGACTCAAATTTGTTTTTGAAACTTTTTCACATCATCATTTATTGAGGAAATAATTGTCACAGAAAAATCAAAACTAATGAACTTCGATGTGTTTATTGATACTTTCTCTCCGATAAATTTGTCACCATATGTTGAAATTAATCTAGTTTCAATCATCAGCCCGCATTGAAAAATCCAACATATGAGAACAAAAATCACTGTTATTGGCTTGAGTTGAACATCTCGATCGTCAGATTGAAGAATAATTCTCAACGAGAATTGAATTAATGACATCACGATCTCTTCAAATGATTATTTCGAAATTTAAAGACAAAATGCAAATATCAATTGATGAGTGACCTTTGTACACTATTAGCCTTGAATTGAGTCGCATTTGCTAATTATTCATTTCAATCTTTGCGATCGGCAAAATCACATTGCTACTCATCTGATTTCTAAATAATAATAATTATTTACTTAATATTTTTTTATTAGAACAAAAAAACTGAACATTTTTCAATTACAAATAAAATGAGAAGAAAAAAAACGTTAGTGAGGACTATGAGCCAACTTGACGCGTTTGGCTCCACGTTTGATTTTTGCTGACTTATTCATATATTTGCCCAACCAAACATAAACATGATAGCCGTCCATTTGATAGAAGAAATCGATCACATGAATGTTGAGCCAATCGATGATTTTTACACTAGATATAGTTCCGAGTGATGAGAATACCAATGTGACACTAGACAAGTGCACGAGTCGTTTGAAAATCATTGTCATTTCATCAACACTTGTAATCTCTATTTTTATATGTTCGAGACGTTGAGGTAAGATCGTGGACATACCAGAAATAAATTTCGTTCGAGAACTATGAAATCGATGAGAAAACATTTTCAATGATCGAAGATTGCATGCTCCTTCGAACAAAGTAGTGAGCTGAGCCATTGTCTGTCGAGTTGAATTCGAAAAGAAATCAATGAGGAGAGAAAGTTCAATGACATGTGAAAGATCGATCCATCTTGATAGAACATCAATGCATCTGATCGGCATTCGTTCATAGATATTAAGATTGATTTCAGTCAAATTGTGAAACAAATATTGAGTTAAGTCATCCTTCAACGAAACAAAAAAAAACAATATAAATTGAAAATTCTTTGTTCATTCACAAACTACTCGAAAAATTCATTTCTCCTGCTGATTCCGTTTGTTTCTATCTATCCGTCTATACATTCAAGTTTCAACTATAGAGTGAGGATGTGAGGTGAGAATAGACAACATACTTCTTTCGTAGTCGGCAGTTTTGTGGTATACAATCGCTGGTCAAGATTGCCACTTCCTTGATAGAAACAATGATAGGTGAATGAGGTAAGACAGACAGGTAACGAACAGAGAATCACTTGATCAATATGTTTGAGATAGGTAGACGCTACTGTCCATTGTTTTGTCTCGGACCAAAATGGTGTTTGAAAGGGCGCGATTAATGATTCGCTTTCAGCGGAACCACCGTTATAACTTGGAATTTTGGTGAAGAAAAATTCAAACTTTTTCAGTTGAAGTAGTTTTAACTGAATGAAATTTTCCCATCGAGATCCGTCGAACAATGTTTCGCTTATTCCATAAGGTTTATTTACAACTTTGAGATGAATAAGTAACGGCGTGTGCGAAAGAATTACTTCGATATGATGTATGGATAAATTAAACTGTTTGAATGTCAATGAAGTTAATTGTGAATATGTTTTCATGACTGGTAATCCGAGGTTGACTTGACTGCAATGTTGAAGTACCAATGTTCGAAGATTCGGTGAATGATCAAGAATTGCATAAAAGTGTTGAATAGTGCATTTGTTCATTCGCAGATATTCTAATGTGCAGTTGACTGGCCATGGAATTTCGTTAATTTCATCATGATAACTAGTATTAAAGTCGAGTCGACGAAGATTAGACTGTGCGAGAATGAATAAGAGTAGAGATTGTACTTGCAGCAGTGATGGGATCGGTTCGTGTTTTTTTGGAACCGAACCGAATCGAACCGAAAAAATCTCAAACCGAACCGAACCAAACCGATCGAATTTTTCAAAACTTTGAACCGAACCGAACCGAACCGAAAAAGTTTTAAACCGAACCGAACCGAACCGAACCGAACCGAACCGAATCCGAAACTTAAGATAAAGAAGGTTTAAAAGTTTTTATTTTTTTCTAAGAATATTCCTCTAAAAACCTTTATTGAAGACATGCTTAAAACGTCATTAATAATTTTAAAAACGAACTAGAAATTTGTAGTAGAAATAATGTTAAGAACATGGGTATTTTCGTTTTCAGAATAAAAGAAATTTCGGATGATAGAAGACTAGTTTATTTTCAGTAGTTAGTCAATTTATTCCACTAATCAAAAGCCGCTTAAAGTATTTTTTTTGTCGTCGCTCAGTGCAGATATATAGGATCTACATTTTATATGATACACCCGTTTTAATAGAACAATATTAAGTAATACTTTATAATAAGTATTTACCACCTTATTAAATCCAGTTTTACTCTCAACTTACAAGACTTACATGACAAAGAGAACCTAAAATTGAGAGAAATAATCTACCCATCATTTGAAAATGGACAATTCCAATGACACTTTTAGGCTTTACTTATCGATCTATTTCGAAATATCATTTTGGTGATATTTGCTTAACTTAAATGTTCATGGTTATATATTCCTTGAACCTTAAAAAGAAAGTAATGTTATCGTTATCAACTAAGAATTATTAGAACATGATAATTAATTGATACTTATATATATATGAGTACTTCATACGGAAATGTAGTCTGCAAAAGGACGCACTGACTGAAACTAATGAGTAGTCGAGTAAAAATAAGAAATTTGCTACACTTTCTTTATCCATTCTTAGTATATATATTTGTTACAGATCCCTTTCTCTGTAATGAAACTTGATGTTTGTAAAATCTTCGGTTCAATTCAGCCGAAATTCAATTTTATTCAAATTATTATCTTTCCTTTTCTTTTTTCTTTTACATATACATGTATTTTCATATATAAGAGAGAGAGAAATATATAAGTGAAATACAAGGAGAGAGATGAATAAATATCCTCTACTCCAGCCTAGACCATCTTATATAAAGAAGATGACGTCCAATGTGTTCTTTTATTGGAATGCCTTTACTTTTAGAACAGAAGAAAAGAGTGATAATTTATTAAAATTGTGACGGCCGAATGGAAAAGTAGGAGAGAAAAGAGGGAGAGAGAAATAATAGGAGCAAAGAATAAGAAATAAAGATGTATTTCAGAGCATTCTAACAAAGTTAAATATATTTGAATAGAAATCGGTTCCGAATACTTCGTAACCGAACCGAATCGAACCGAAAAAGTTTCAAACCGAACCGAACCGAACCGATCGAATTTTTCAAAATTTCGAACCGAACCGGTTTCGGTTCGGTTCGGTTCGGCTCGGTTCGGTTCGAAACCGAACCGATCCCATCACTGACTTGCAGTTCGTTATAGTCGTCTGTTGATGTTATTGACAGAAATGTGAGTGAACAGACAGGAAGAATAGAATGCAAACAAAACCGTAGTTCGTAGTTGTTCATGTGAAGAAAGGTCAGAGAACGAAGTCGAATTAATTGATCGATGGCGACATGAGAGAAGAATCGATAGATTGCATTTGGTGTCTTCTCATCACTGGAGAGAGTAAGTGAGATGAGATTTTCGGCATGAATATGATGACAGACGAAATGAAAGTTAACGTTTGAGATTGAAGTAAGATCGAGCTTGTATTGATTGTAACTATTGGCAATAGCCTTGAACTTTGTACAAACGTTGCGAAACGAAAGAATAATCGTTTGTCCATCGACATCGTCGAGAATTCGATAGAGAATCTCGACAGGCAGTGAATCAAGAGATGGACAATTGTATTTGGCAATGGTTGACATATGCTTTTCAAATCTGTTTATCATTCTGTTGTTTGATTGCATCGACGATGTAGTCAAAATAATGAATAGTGATGTATTTTTCTTTCTTCTTTTATATTTCGATCGAAGACGAGTCAGTCTGATTGAAGAAAAGACAGTCCGTGAATTGAAACGATATGTTCGTGACGGTTGAACGATTGTCAATTACAATGCAAGTGTCTATTGATTTCTCGTCGATCAAAAATGAAGCGGTTGACTGAGATGTCGTCATGAGTCAATCATGTTTGCTGCGATTTGTCGGATTGAGAAGGACGAAACGATTAAAAACTATTCGAGTGAATTCTGTTGGAAAATGTCAGAAATAAAATCAAGATCCTTAGTTGATTGTTCTCATTAATCAGTCGGAATTTGTCCACAGTAGAAATTGATGATCTGTAATCGAAGCTCAATGTTTATGAATTGCTTCTTTTTTTTTCAAACTAACACATAGAATCGAATCGATTGTCAACCGGTTGTTCGTTCATTAGAAAATAGTTCGATAGACAATATCTGAACAAATCTTGATGAACTCGGTTTCAATCTTCGTTGTCAATACTCATCAAATTCTAGTGAACTAACTGACGTTGATTTTTTTGGATTTCTATCAATTCTTGTCCATAATTTCAGCTTCGATATCGATCAACAAATATTCATGCGCATCGATCAATCAGTTGCACTACGTTATTTTTAGTTATGTCGTTAAATCAGTTTTTGAACGATTGATTGATTTATTTCTCTAGTTGTAACTAGATTGAGCCGAAGAAGACGAAAATCGTCAACATCAGATCGCAATTATGAAGTTTGTCTTTGATTGATTCGTATGATCTCGTCTGTTAAGAACTAGCAGTCATTATCGCGAATTTTCAGGTTTTATTATCATTTTATGATAATGAATTTGAACTACGTCATTTGATGAGATCTTAAGCAAGACCAAAAATAGCGATCATGGCTGTTAGTTCTAAATGATATTGTTTTATTAAATATTCTGATAGAACTTCGAGATGAAAATCTTTATTTGTTCATTTAGGCAAGTGTATACAAAATGAAATCTACTTTATCTACTTCTTCAAGCAAAGAAAAACTTGATGAAAGGTTGATCAAACGTATGACTAAGGTGAACTTATCGTCAAAGAAGAAAAAATTATCTAGCTTGTCCTGCGATGAAAATTATCATCTATAGAAGATGACAGTCCTGATTGAATTTTCAACTGAACTCTATCAGTGCTATAAACACTCGAATAATGAACAGTTTTCTTGGTCTTTCAATTATCCATTTTATATCTTTTTCTAGGAGGTTTAGATATTTCTGTCGTGTTGTTTTTTTGTACTGTTCTGTTTAGTCATAGTACATAAACAAATTGTCGTTGACAAGATTTCTTGAATATCTTCATTAGTTTTTGCTTATCATCAAGAACAAGAATAAGAAGATCAATTGAGATAGATAACACATTAAGAATCAAGAGATAGAAAGTGTTGTCTCTCGCTAGTTCCATCTGAATCTCACAATTCCTATCAGACATTAATTTTTGTTTTGCAACAAATTTTGTTAGTATGACTCGCTTTGGGTTTTGAAAAAAAAGTTTTAGATGATTAAATAATGAGCGAAATGTCAATTCTTCAAAGTTTTCGAAAAATAATAAAAACGACAATTATTTATTCCTTTTTCTGGAAGAAAGAGCCATTCACATAAAAATATTTGTGTGTGTCTGTTTGTTCAACTAATCGACAAGCAATACTACTGTGCCAGTGAAAGAAACTTTCAAACATAATCGAGAGCATTATTTAATATTTTTAGAAATTTGATCACAGACATTCGGATGTGAAGGATCCACACTTCTTCTTCTCATCTTCTAAATAAATAGATATTCCTTACTTCAATATGCAACATGCGCCAATGCAGTATACTAAATTTTTAGATTTTGACTATTTCAAAGCGTATTCATGATTATGAAAAAACTGGAAAGAATTATTTCTCTATTCCTGTTTCTAGCGAAGTTTTGAGTGAAATCGAACGATTGGAAACCACAGCAACCATCTATTATGTCGCCTGCCTCAGTCTGCAATGAAGAGTACAGAAAGGCGCAAAACTTCGCCTTAAAGCTGACATTGACTATTTTCCTTCGAGAAATATAGCTGAGTTCCACAAAACAGTTTTTAATTGGTAGGAGACGTGAACAATCAGAATTTAGACCTTTTTAGCATCCATACCTTGAGCATTACATATAATAAAAACTCGATTATTTCCCTCGTCGTTAAAGGTTAATGAGAGAATCAAAACAAAAAAAAAGAATTAGTCAAATTGATCAACAATGATTATAGTTGTTGCGAGTAGACATCTCACATTGTGAAACAGTACAATGTAATTGCAAATCACTGATAAATATAGAGAATTGAAGAAAATTTTTTCTAACAATTGTTTTAGAACATGTACTTCACATGCTTCAAGATACTTTGTTTTCAACCTCACACGATATTAAGATGATTGTAGATCTTTGAAAATAAAGTCAAACCCTTTGAATATTACCAAAAATAATTTTCTTATAAAAGTTTGATCTTCTTGATAGAATATATTCAATTTATCGATTTATTTTTATTTTCTTACCGGTTAACAGTGGACGCACTTGTTGTTCAGTGATTGATAATAGAAAATAAACAGGAAAATCACCACATTGAAGATAACAAACACAAATATGAACAAGTTCTTGATAATCAATATCTATAATTTCACATCGGTCAACTAGAAGACAACTATTTCTCAAAAAAAAAAAATACAAAGATCTTCTCTACCATCATCAACCATCACAAGAAGATAATCACATTTTCTATTTATCAAACATTGATCATATTGAGGCATTCTGCGTACTTCTCGAAGAAACCTATTGATAAATGTCTATATGATAAATGAAATAACTATGAAATATGTTGGACTAAAATAAAAGAATATTCGATATTGAATAAATTATAAAGAAAAAAATACTCTCAATCCTCTCAAGACCATAAATAGGAGACCATGAATTGTTATTTTTATTAAAATTCGATTCGGAATCATAGAGACTGGAGATTGCAGTTCACTATTTATTAGATACAAACAGTAGTGTTTTGAATGATATTTTTCTTAGGATGGTCATTCGATCAACTAACACTCAACATTGCGTTTCTATTTTCTAATGAGTCAATTCTAATCTTGAAAAGAAAAAAAATATTATTGAAAACAGAGATTAATATTATACTAAGATTTCTATGATAAAGATTTTTTATTTTTCAATGTATCATGCATTATATATATCAAATTAGAATAATATTTTAACAAGCTTATTTTTCTTTTGTTTGATTTCATATTCATCATATACGAATAATAGTAGAACAGGAAGAAGAGAAAATGATAATGTTAGTTAGTGATTATGTATCCTTCACTTTATTATCTATGTTATTCTTTTTTTTCTTATATTCATATGTTATTGACACGCTTGACTTATTTCTTTTGTTCTCTTCCTTGGGTTTTTCCATTTTCTTTGTTTCTCACACTATATAACCAATACACATGTCAACACAACACACACAATAACAACTTGCAGTAATGTCCGACAAAATTATTCCTTCTTTGCTTACATTATCGGTTGAACTTACGTATCGGATTCTGAATCATATAGATACATTAACTCTTGTATGCTCAATGCGCAATGTTTTCACACGCATGAATCGAATTATGGGCACATATCATCGATATCAGGTATAGTTTTCGTTATGTTAATCATTCATTTTCGAAATATTCTTCGCTATCATAATACATCGTATCTTTATGAGCTTTTATTTTCTTCATCTCAAAATATTAGATTGAACAGGACAAATATAATTTTTTTATTAGAAATTATATAAAATCTACTTTAGATGAGTCAGAAAGAATCATCGTTATCAAATATTCAAATTAAATAAAACAAAACCTTTCCACAAAGCAATATATCTACTTAAATTTGAGTAGAAGAAAATATTAAGAACTCGAAAAACATTCTGATAGAAACGTTCTCTATCAGGATTTATTAATTGATGAAAAACCTTCTGAAATTGAATATTTGGATAAAGTATATTCTCATAACATTACAGGGTGCTCCATAAGTTGTGGCAGATTTTTTTAAAATCTACATTTAAAAATCTGCCACAACTTATGGGGCATCCTGTATTTTTCTTGTTCAAAATGAGATAAAAAGAAGTATTCTTTTTATCCTACAAAATTCATAATAATTTAAAGGATTTTATTATTTTATGAAAAACAATTAGAGACGGGCAGAGCATTATGATGAATGATTGAAAGATCAGAATTTCTCATCCTATTAGAACATTTTAATTTTTCTGCAACTGAAATTGACAATAATTTGGGTCAATTGCTTCGATAATTGTTTTATATTCAATAGGTTTATCCGTGACTTGTCTCATTCTAATATACTCATCACGGTTTTGAATGCGTATCTTAAGTAGTTTTTTTGATTCATCATAATGATTTAAACACTTAATAACATCTTCGATTCATCTTTATTGTGAATATAATGAGGGTTATTCCGAATTCGCTTATAAGCCTCCAGCCAATAAGAATAGGGATGAACATATATCATTTGTTGCTAAGAGCGGCTTGTCTTCTTTGATTTTTTTTTCTTGGCACTATTCATTCGTTTCACTTCCATATGAAAGTGAAACGAATGAATAGTGCCAAGAAATAAAATCAAAGAAGACAAGCCGCTCTTAGCAACAAACGATATATGTTCATCCCTATTTTTATTGGCTGGAGGCTTATAAGCGAATTCGGAATAACCCTCATTCATCAAAAATAATTACATATAAATTGTCATATATTCGACTACTCAAAGAATCTGTTGCATTTAAAGATTGAATTATGAGATTTACTTACAAGTGTCATCATCGTTTGATGCCTCTTTGTACTTTGCATAGAACATTACCATGCTGGATCGCGCAGATCGCGGTATCGATGATCAAGGCGTACAACGTTTAGTTGACGCTCTTGCAAGAAAACAAAGTAATATTTTCCTTTCATTTTCTTATTCTATCATTCATCGATTATTTCACATAGACAGTCACTACACTAAACCTCAACAACAATGCAATGAAATCACAAGGAGCACACTATCTTGCCAATGCTCTGCAAAAGAACAACATAATATTATTTTCTCGTTCTTTATCCTATCGCTCATTCATTATTTTACATAGACCCTCACCACATTGGATCTCCATTGCAATGATATCAGTGATCAAGGAGTAAAGTATTTAGCAAATACTCTACAAAAAAACAAAGTAATATTCTTTCGTCATTTTCTTATCCTATCATTCATGTATTATTTCCCACAGACACTCGTCACACTGCATCTCGGACAGACTCACATTAGTGACCAAGGAGCATATTATCTTGCTAATGCTCTACAAAACAACCAAGTAACATTCCTCTGACATTTTCTCATTCTATCACTCACTCATTATTTTCACACAGACACTCATCACACCGCACCTCGGATGGAATGAAATTGGTGCACAAGGAGCAAAACATCTTGCCAGTGCTCTACAAAACAATAAAGTAACATTCTTCTCAACCGTTTCTTATCCTAACACTCACCGATTATTTCACATAGACACTCACTACACTGGACCTCTACAGCACTGAAATCAAATCACAAGGAGCACACTATCTTGCCAGTGCTCTAGAAAAAAAACAAAGAAACGTTCGTGTCTCGTTCTTTTATAATGTTACTCAATGATGATTTCACATCGACACTCACCACATTGAACCTTCAACGCAATTATATCAGCAATCAAGGAGTAAATTATTTAGCCGATGCTCTGCAAGAAAATGAAGTAACATTCGTTCGTCATTTTCTCATTCTATTACTTATTCATTATTTCATACAGGCACTTACCACATTGGATCTCCAAGAGAATAATATCGGTTCACAAGATGCACAATATCTGGCAAATACTCTCAAAGAAAATAAAGTAAAATTCTTCTCTCATTCGCTCATCCTGTCACTTACTCATTAATTCACATAGACGCTCACTACATTGAATCTTGGACGGAATGCAATTGACGCATAAGGAGCAAAATATCTTCCCAATGCTCTCAAAAACAGCAAAGTAACACTCTTCTCATATTTTCTTATTCTATCACTCACTGATTATTTCACATAGACACTCACTACACTGAATCTTGAGAACAATTGTATCGATGGTCAAGGAACAGAATATCTTGCTATTGCTCTAAAGTGAAACAAAGTAACACTCTTCTCTCACTTTTTCTCCGATCATTCACTCATTATTTTATGTAGACACTCACTGTACTAGATCTTGAATCGAACGTAATTGGTGATTACGGAGCACAACATCTTGCCAGTGCTCTACAAAAAAACAAAGTAACATTCATCCTTCATTTTCTTGTTCTATTACTCACTCGTTATCTCTCATAGACATTCACCACACTGAACCTTGGGCTAAATGATATCAATGGTCAAGGAGCAGAATATTTAGTCAATGCCCTACAAGAAAACAAAGTAACATTCTTCCTTCATCTTTATATCTTCTTATCACTCACTGATTATGTCACATAGACACTCACCATATTGGACCTCAGTGGGACTTATATTGGTGACCAAAGGTTAGAATATCTTGCCAATATCCTACAAGGAAACAAAGTAATCTTCTCTTCTCGGTTTTTTTATTTTATCACTCACTCATTATCTAACATGGATACTCACTACACTAAATGTCCCTGCGACTCGTATCGGTCCAGTAGGAGCATCCTATCTTTCTAACGTTCTCAGAGAAAACAAAGTAATGTTCTTTCTTCATTTTTTATCCTGTTACTAACTGATTATTTCACATAGACACTCATTACACTGAATCTTGGATGGAATCAAATTGCTCCACAAGGAGCACAACATCTTGCCATTGCTCTACAAGAAAACAAAGTAACATTCTTTCCGTATTTGCTTATCCTATTACGTACTCATCATTTCACACAGACACTCAACACATTGAATCTCACTCAGACTCATATTGGTCCAGAAGCAGCATCCTATCTTTCTAATGCTCTCAAAGAAAACAAGGTAGCGTTCTTTCTTCATTTTTTTTATCCTGTGACTGACACATTATTCCACATAGGCACTCACCACACTGATCCTTCGACCGAATAAAATCGGTGACCAAGGAGCACAATATATTGCCGATGGTTTACAACAAAATAAAGTAACATTCCTTCCTCATTTTCTTATTCTATCATTCGTTCATTATTTCACATAGACACTCATTGAACTGGACGTCTTAATGAATGACATCGGTCCAGAAGGTGCATCCTATCTTTGTAATGCTCTCAAGAAAAACAAAGTGACATTTTCTTCTGAGTTTTTCTTGTATTACTCACGGATTATTTCACGTAGACACTCACCACATTGAACCTCCAATGCAATGATATCGGTGCTCAAGGAGCAGAATATTTAGTCGATGTCCTACGAGAAAACAAAGTAACATTTTCTTCTCATTTTCTTATGCTAGTATTCATTGATTGTTTCACCTAGACACTCGTCATACTACAGCTACACAATTGTCAAATCCATAGTGGTGCAGAACAACGTCTCAAGGATATATGGAGAAATAATCTGGAGCTAAAGCTGAGCATATAGACGTCACAAAAGCGAACGATTGTGCATCACAATGATGCTGTTTTTTTGAACGATGAACTGAGTAGTATTTGACATACATCAAATATGTATTCTATTCATTGATATTAGTAATAAACCTGATATACTTCCAGTATGAGAAACATATTTCAAAATCTTGTTTTATTTTATGAATCTCTCTGGATTAGATGAAATCTTCGGGGTGGGTGTGGGTCTGGGTCTGGGTATAGGTGTGGGATGTGGATATCTTTTCCTCACACCCACACCTACACCCACACCCCACATTCACACACCCACACCCCACCCACACTCACCCACACCCACCCACACCCACCCATTCCCCCACATCCACAACCACACCCACCCACAACCACACCCCATACCCACACCCACCCACACCCCACAGCCACATCCACACCCACCCCACACCCACACCCACCCCACACCCACCCACACCCCACAGCCACACCCCACAGCCACGCCCACCCCCCACACCCACACC
>CAJNOP010001785.1:0-10695 GCA_905250075.1 Rotaria sp. Silwood1 | reverse complement strand
CCCCACACCCACACCCACCCACACCCACACACCCACACCCCACACCCACACCCACACACCCACACCCGTCTACCAATACCCCTTCTGAAATGGATCTATAACTGGTTGCAAGAAAGAACACTCTCAATTCATTTTGGTGAAGTTCATTCACGTACTATATCTATGGGTGTTGGTGCACCTCAAGGTTCAGTTCTTGCAGCCACCCTATTTCGGCTTCATGTGCATTTTTGCCATCTTACTTTTTCTCACTGACATCACATATGTTTGCTGATGATTTAACTATTCAGATTTCAGGTGCCTTAGAAAAACAATTCTCGTTAAATATTATTGAATTAGAAATGAGAGCCAAATTCGTACTAGAACAATTAGGAATCTTTGCCGATGATAATATTCTCCCTATAAATGTGAATAAAACAAAAGTCCTTCTGGTGCATAATGTAGTCGCTCCATTAAAACCGAAACTAGAGTTTAGAGGACAACAAATCGATATGTAAAATGTTTCAAATATTTAGGAATAACAATTTCCACTAAACTAGGATGGGGCAACTTCATTAGTGTAAGAATACAAAAAATAAGAAAAGTTTATCAGGGAATGAAAATACTTTTCTATAACATCCCAAAAGAAAAAATCAATATGAGAAAAAGAATTTTTTCTGCCTTCGCCATGCCATATTTTATATGGTTATTTTCCATATGGTTTTTCTTTACCGACAAACAGCAGAGATATATAGAACATGTTTACTGTTCTGGTATAAGATGTGTGTTTTCATTATCAAAATGGGATGATGAAACCACCCTTATACTGAGTAGAGAAAAATCTCTTCTCGATCATTTATATGCCTATTGGTCCAGATTTACCATACATCTCGCACAATCACCTGATGCATTATGTTTTCAACAATCATGGCGAGCTTATAATATCATAAAAACCTCTGATCAAAGATGGTACAGAAGCATGGGACTGAATAAAAGGAATCGTTTCCTAACTAGGTTACAACAAAACGCTAAACATTCCTTAAACGACTGGAACAATTTTGAACAGATTCACAAACAACAAATAAACCATTTCGAAAGAAATACTAAACAACTCAATTTGTTTATTTACAAATACTTTTTGTGCTCCATTCAAAACTGATTTATCCTTTAGCAGAATCCTTTCTATTCCCTTCTATTGGGAGGTATGAATTGTATTTTTGGAAACAAACCAGCTGTCTTTATTATTGTTTTCTCTCTTCTTTTCTTTTCTTATATTTTTTATTAATGAGAACCACTAATGGCACAAATAAATCGTTATATGAAAAAAAAAAAAAAAGACAAAAAAAAGAAAGTTAATAATCATCTTCATCATCACTCGCTACTGCAGCTGCTTTTTTGCGTGCAGTTACCGCCGCACCACGTTTTGATCAACTTGTTGTTTGTATTTTTGTTTTTTTCTCGTTGGTCGTTTTAAATCACCAGCATTTTCTTTTAAATCATTATCGTCATCATCATCAGCTAAAAATTAAAATGAATTCTCAGAACATTTGTTTTTTTATTATTTCTTTAAAAACTAAATCTTACATTGTGCTGCTTTTGCTTTACTACGACTTGTTGTTTGTTTACCTTTCTTCGTTCCACCAGCACGAACAGCTAATCAAAAAAATGAAGTAAATTTTGCTATGAATAAAAAGAATTTTACGAAGGAAGTACTTTAACTTATAAATCGCTTTTGAGTCGAGATTATGTAGAATCAAATGAGCTATGAATATCTTGAAAAGAGTTTGTGCCCTTAGCTTTTTGCTGCGGAGCTATTGCACCTTTTAAATGAATGCCATGATCCTCCTAAAAAAAAACTCATTTTCGAATTTCGACTTGAAGTTTTGCATAGAGATAGGCCTTAACAAGAGAAGTTTATTGTGAAAGTTTTAGGTCTTTTGATTTACTTCTATCCTAAAATAAGAACATTAAATCTGTCAGTTTGTACGAGTGACATAAAAGACACACTATTATCATAGTTCTATCTTAGAATAGGAACAATGATAAGATCTGAAACTTTCATAATAAACTATTCTAGATAAGACCTGTCTCTATGCAAAATTTCAAGTTGAAATTCGAAAATGAGTTTTTTTCTTGAGGAGGGTCACGGCATTCACTTAAAAAGTGCAGAATCTCCACTGCAATAAGCTAATGACATGAGCTCTTTTCAGAGTATTCATAGCTCATTTACATCTACACAATGCACATAGTCTTAAAGAGAGATGTGCGGGACCAATCGTAGCCCCAGGTCCGATCATTGAGACCACAAGAAAAAAACTCTCCGGGGATCGGGATAGACCTGATCTGTGATAGTTCACGATCGAATAACTGAACTGTTCAAACAGATCAACTCTAGACATGTGACAACTGCCACTTCTATGAACGTATTCTGTTTTAAGAACTAGATATAGTAACCAATCCTTTTTTTAACAACTAGAACAATTACTAAATAGAATTGCTGCATCATCATTATCAGTAGACTTAGTTCATAGGGTGTGGGTGTGGGTGGGTGTGGGGTGTGGGTGGGTGTGGGGGTGTGGCTGTGGGTGGGTGGGTGTGGGTGGGTGGGTGGGTGTGAGGGTGTGGGTGTGGGTGGGTGTGAGGGTGTGGATGTGCTTGTTGGGTTTCTTTTGGGTCATCTCCACACCCACAACAATCCCAATATCCAACACGACATCCACATTAATGGACACACCCACCAAACTCAGACCCAGCACACCCACACCCCCACACCCACCCACAGCCACAGCCACACCCACCCACACCCACACCCACACCCACCCACAGCCACAGCCACACCCACCCACACCCACCCACAGCCACAGCCACACCCACCCACAGCCACAGCCACAGCCACACCCACACCCGTTCTTTATCTAATCCACCACCAACTAAATTCGCACAAATATTTGGTAAAGTATTAAATAATGTTTGGCCATCTTGACGTTTAGCGAATTCACTAAAAAATGATGTAGCTAATGTTGCTATTTCAGAATGTTTATCAATAATACATAATGCTATTCCACTTATTCGACCATTTGGCTAAATAAACCAATAAATATAAGAGTTTATTCTTTGTTGAATAATAATCTAACCTTCATCATTTCTTTAAGAATTAAATTTGATATTGTTTTTAATGCTACTAAACGAACATTATCTGATGGATCATGTAAACAATTATAAACATCATTTAAATAAGCATCAAATGATGATGGATATCTTTAAAAGAAAATCTATTTATTTGATTTTTGTTTAATAAAAAATGTTTTACTTTAAATAAAAATCATTCATTAAAACCAAAATAGCAACTCGAACACTTTCAAATGTCGAATGTTTTAATAAATCAAATAACATTTCTGCATGTATTGTACATAATTTAACAGATAATAACATAAATTTACATAAACATATTGTTGCACTTAAATGTAATGTTTCTTCATGATATTCATTTTGATGAAGAATCTTAATTAAACAAACAGAAGAATTTCAATAAAATTAACGTTTATGATTTATAGGATTTCTTAGGATTTATTTCATTGAAAATTTTTAGTTTAAATTGAAAAAGAAAATATATTTACTTGTTTAAAAATATTTTTATATTGCATTAATAATGAATTTTCTTCACATAATGATTCAATATATGATTTAATTTCATTATCAACTGAATCTTCAGCTTCAGCACCACCAAATACTTGACCCATTTCATCATCAACAGTTCGATTAGTTGTTGAATTCAACTTAAATAATCAAAAAAAGAAAAAGAAATTATAATAAATAATTGAAATAATTCTTTCATCATACAGTAAGATGTGATAAATTATTTGTTGTTTCATTCATTGATGTTGATTGATTTTCATCATCATCTGGCGTTTTGCGTTTTGTTCGTTTTTTTTCTGTAATTTTTTATTAACTGGAGCTGATTGTTTAGCTTCTTTTCGACGAAGAAGCTCATCTTTAACAGTACAATCAACATAATAAACAATTCCAATAGCAGTTTTTCCTAAGCAATTTAACAAACGAACTAATAATAATGCTGAATTTGCATTTATTTGAGAATAATGATGATGATGTTGTTGAGATAATTGATTTTGATTATTCTCATTACCAGCATCTGAAGAAATCAATTAAATTGAAAATGAAAACAAAAAAATATATGAAATTTTTACTTTCAAAATCCATTGATTCAACAGATAAAGGTTGTGATTGAGATGATAATGAAATTTTAAATAAACCACCAGGTTTAACACCTGTTTTAACAGCAAGTTTATTTATTATATTTTCAATATGTTTTATTGGACCATTCGCTAATTTAAAAATAACATCAAATGCTGATTCCATCATTGGTGTCCATTGTCGATCATAAACATTATCAAATGCTAAAAAATCCATAAGATTTAAAACGAAATAATGATTTTTTTTATATTACTTGAAACAATAATATCGCCAAGAATTTCGAATACAAGATGAGTTTTTGGTAAACGAAATTGTTTTGGTCGAACATCATTTTCAATCTTTTTTACAATATTAAATAAATATTTAAATTAAAAAAACAAAAACAAACCTTTTTCGGTGTAGCCGCTAATTGTAATAGCAAACAAGATACATATACAAAACTATAATTTTTTTCTTTAGCTTGAATAAGACCAATTATACCATTTGGTTTTGAATCAATTTCATTTCTATTAAAATTTTTTATATAATTAAATAAATCGAAAGAAAAAAATGAATTTTACCCAACGACAAATGTAAGAATTTTTCTAGCAATAACATCAGTATTATCATCTGATGGAGATTCATAAAAATTCCATAAAACTTCAGTTATAGGTTTAGGAAGAATTTTTTCTTCTTTTATTAATTGTTTAAGAATTTCTTCAAAACATAATTCTTCAGAAAATGTTGCACTTTTAAGAGCACGAATTATTCCACGAGCTTGATGCAAAGGAATATCTCTAAAAAATAAATTAATTCATTAGAAATTGACATGTTAATCTAAAACAAACATACGTTGGAGCAATAGCTGGTGATACATCAAAATAAATTTTAACAAAAGCTTGTGTAATTGCTTCACATATTGATTTATCAACAGACCAAATAAGACTAAACATTAAACGTGAATTTTGTTCGATATTTGGCAAAATAAGACGATAATGACGAAGATTAACAAAAAAATGAATAGCTTCTTTACAATCAGCTACTGTTGGAGAATTAAATAAATTAACAACATGTCGATTTGCTTGTTCAATTAAATCCATAAATCGAAGACTATCCTAAAAACAAAAGAAATTCATTAAAAACCAAAAAGAAATTTGTAATTAAAAAAAACTGTTTACTTCATACAAAGCAAAAATTTCTTCTACACGCATTATTTGTTCTTCAATTTTAACACGATTTAAAGTTTCTTGAAGTGATTGATCTTCATTTGATTCTTTATTTTCTTCTATTTCTTTTTTCTATTTAAGAAAAAAAAACAATGTAATTTTATTAAAAAACTTTTTTCATTTAAATATTTACTTGATTATTATCAACATTCATTTCATCATCTTCATCAATACTTTTATCTTCTGCTTCACTATCTTCATCATCAGATTGAGGCTTTTTTTCTTCTATTTTTTTATTTAAATTTTCAAGTTCTTGATGAAGTTGACTTAATTTTGTTTCAGCATCATTTTGTCCTTTTTCAAATTGAGCTCGAGTTGAGCCCTACAAAGAAAAATTTATTATCAAAATACAAAAAAAAAAATCTTAATTGAATAAACTTACAAAACCAAAATAAGGATTATTAAGAATCATATGCATAACAAGTGTTACTGCATCTTTTCGACCTACACAATCTGAATCTCTTAATCGATCAAGTCCGAGTTCAAATACTCGAAGATATTGTCTAACAGGAACTTTTTTTTGTATAACAAGTGATGTCCATAATTGTAAACAATGTTGACGAACAAATGCTGTTATATCATATATATGTTCCTAATTTAATATTTGAAGCAAAAAAAAAAACATAATTTGTTGAAATAAAAATCAAATGAACTTACACGTAATATTTGTAAAAGATCATCACGCATTTTTCTTTGTCCATCATCTAAGTCATCGGATGAAAGAAGTTTTTCAATAAAAGAACATAATGCTGTTAAAGCAGCAACGCGAATATGATGATTCTAAAACAAAGAAATAATTTATATTGATTCTCAAGTACAGTCCGTTGGGTCCAAAATTTCTGGATCCAGACCTGAGACATTTTCAGACCCGATCCATACTCATAATATTCCCGATAAAACACTTTAATCCAAACTTGATATAAAAATACTTTTCTCAATTATTTAAAAGCAGCGATTAGCATATCCTATACACTTTTCTAGAAATTTTGACGATCATCTCATAAGAATAAAGTTCTAGTTGACTATTACTTTTAAAATAGCAACTGTCTAGTCGGATTCTGACCCGGACCGAGTCCACAGGGAATTTTCAGACTCTCATCCGATCGCGTCCAGGTTAGAGCTCGTCGGATCCAAGAATTTCTGGACCCGAAGCGGACCCAGACTCGACCCGAACTTGGACCTAACCTTATCAGTAAAAGTTTCAAAATCTGGACCTGAACTGAGACTCGGTGAACACAAAATTCTTTGGATTGTTGAATATGTATCTTTGATTTCTGTCAAAGATAAGATAGAAGAATTAGTTTGTTTTCAAAAATTACTTCAGCTGTTAATAGATCAGTTATTTGATCAATATGTGTTCGAATAATATGTGGATCAAGTCTAGCCATATCAATAATAAATGTTGCCATTGTTTTAGTAGATTCATTATCAGCTTGTGTACCATCAAAATTAGTTTCACAAATTTCTTTAAATGAATACTTTTATTTTAAAAAAAAATCAATATTAAATAAATAAAACAAACTTTAATACTTGAATAGTTAATGTATCTTGATAATCAACCAAAAGTGAATTAAGAACAGCTGTAAGTAAACTTGAATTATTATTATAATGTTTAACTGCTTGACTAAATTGAATAGACGCTTTTAATCAAAAGTAATCTTATTGAATTGATTTTTATTTAAATTAACCTGGTGCATGTTCAAATTGATGAATCATAATAGTAAGAATTAATGGAAGATTTTCTTTAACAATTGGATTTTTTGAAATATCTTTTCGACGAAGTAAATGATAACATGGTTTAGTTACACATCTTTTAAAGAAAATTTTTATGATTAAATATATAAAAATGAAATAATTATTCACTTGACAAATTGTTGATCAATAATTGATGAATCCCATAAGGGTTTAATAGATGATTGAAGAATATTCCAAAGACCTTTTAAACATTTATCTCTTAATGAATCCGATGTTAAACTTGATTTTCCATTAGTTTTCGATTCTTTAGCTTTTTTGCTTCTCTATAATAAATAAATAAAATTATTTTCATAAAATAAATTCATTAATAAATTATACTTTCGGTGGAGGCATATCAAAATCTGATGATTTATTTGTTTGATCATTATCAAATCGAATAATATATTCAGTAACAAGATATGAAAGCATTTTAATAATATTTAAATGAAAACGTCGATCATCAATTGAAAGACCAATATGAATTTGTCTTTGAACTTCAATCATTTCACGTGATATTACTATTTTAATAACAATTTTTATTAAAAACATATATATAAAAGAATTCTTACATTTAAGTAAGATTTCAACTGCTTGAGAACGTCCAGTAATCGATACTTTATCAAAATGACTATAAAAACAAAACAATCTTATTGAAAAATAAGAAGAAAGGGAAAATTCTTACATGACAATACTGTAGAAAATTGGAAATATATCAATTAATTGTTTTTGTTCTTGATCTTGTGATATATCTACATTAAAAAAAACAGAATTCTATTTAAATGAAATTTAATATTACTTTGTAATTGTATATTAATATCAGCAAGACCAAGAACACGAATATTTTGGGCATTATCATTCGATAGATCGAATATAATCGAATCTATCGAAGACATTTGTTGTTTTAGAATTGAAAAAAATGATCTTAATAATAAACAAGTAGGACGGATCCACACGGCAAAGAGCATAATGAAATAGGAGAAACAAAGGCGAGTCCAACATGATTGGTGATTTTCGATTTGTGGAAGGGCCAAATATGACTTAGGTATCAGTAGATAGAGAAAAATTTTCTCTATCATATGGTAATTTTGGTTTTTTATAAAAAAGTAACATTCAAAAGCTTCGCTAGGTGTCGTTAGTAATTTTTTTAACATGATTGGGTGAAAGCATCTTCATGTTACTCATGCTCATCATTGTTTTGACTTTGATAATAAGTTCCGTGCATAGTTAGCGACCAATCAGTGATGATCTCTTAAACCGGACTAGGATCCGAAAAACTATTATTACCAAAATTATTAAATCACATGATGAGTTCAAAATATAGTATCAAAAGTTCTTCAAAAAGGGGTGACATATGTGGCGCCCTCTCTTGGTGCAGGGTGGGGTGTGGGTGTGTGGGCGTGGGTGCATGTGGGTGTGGGTGTGTGGGTGCATGTGGGTGTTCGTGTGGGTGTGGGTGGGTGTGAGCGTGGGGGTGTGGGCGCGTGTGTGGGTGGGGTGTGTGGGTGTGGGATGTGTGGGCGTGGGTGTGGATGTGGGCGTGGGTGTGTGGGTGTGGAATGTGGGTGGGGTGTGGGTGTGCGGGTGTGGATGTAGATGAAGTTTAAAATAAGACCCGCACCCACACCCACCCACACCCACACCCACCCACACCCACACCTACACCACCCAAAACCACAGCCACACCCACAATCACATCCACACCCATACCCACACCCCACACACCCACGTCCACACCCACACTCTCTATTTTATATAGATGGCCGATCCTCCTTAATATTTTTTTGTTTATCTAGTCGATCATCTTTCAGTACATTTTTTGAGTCAGTTGTTGTTGTTTTTTTTTGGTGAAAAATATATATAGCTAGTCATCGTCGTGTTTTGTTTTGTTTTTATTTTTCATTGTTATTTTTTTTCTTTTCATTTGGTTATTTTCTGATCTTGCTGTTTTTTTTGTAAAGGCTTAGGCTTTTCCTTGTTCATCATCAATAAAAATAAAAGATATCAAGGATCCTAAGAGTAACTCAAATATATTCTGCAGCTTCATTTTACTAACACGAAATACGTAAACTGTAAAATCAAGAATTGTTTTATTATTTTTTTCTGACCGGCGTCTTTATTTTTTTTTTATTGTGCCTATTCGCTCGCTATTTTTCATTTTCGTAATTCTTTTTTTCTTAATTTAACATTTTAATTGTTATAAGCATTGAATTAAATGGCAAATACGGCTGTTATATACATCCACTATTTAATCCTGGTTCCCCACGTCTGTAATGGGGAGCTGTCTGTAATGGAGGCGGAGCCGGAAAACTTGAACTTAAAATTGACACTCACTATTTTCTTCGAAAACATATGTGAGTTCCATAAAAGATCCTGTTTAATAGAATAGTAGGCTATTCATAATCGTTCGACTATGGACAAACGCCTATGTTTTCTCTGCATACTCAGATCTTTTACAGGAAATATGTTCCGAAACGATCTGTCGAGCAGAAGAGTCATTTTTTATGTAACAAACAAATGTAGATCGAGTGACCAAAGATATGGAGGAGGGTAAAAAATCATTCTAGTAATAAAATGTATAACATCTTTGTACATTTTGAACGCTCACCTTCGCCTGTTCACTTTGCAGAAGAACGCGTTCGTCGTCAAATGAAAAATCAAACGTGACTGACTCCTTTTTTTGCGTAGAATAACACCCGATTGTTTTTCTTTCTTTCTTTCTCTCTCTCTCTCTCGCTGCTTGTATCAGAAATAAATTCTATTCTTTCGAACAAGAGCAGAAGATATCGACACTTCAATGACTTCGTATTTTTCGATCAATATTCGGATGGGGAAAAGTGTAAAGGTTTCATGCCACGACCAACAATGACTCAGTTGGTAGGTATTTTTAATTAGCAAGACACATGAAACAGTCTTATTCAGCGCTATTGGATTTTTTGTGCGCAGTACGCTGTGGGTGTGGGTGTACAGCTGGAGGTGTTAGCCGGTGTTCAACTTCTCCTCACACCCGTCCCACCCCTCCCACAGCCAAACCCACACCCACACAGACACCCGATACTGACACCCACACCCACACAGACACCCACACCCCACACCCACACCCACCAGCCACCCACACCCACACCCACACCCACCCTCGACTTCTACGAATTTTTCTAAACGTCCAAAATTGTTCATATCTAATAAAGGTTTTTGGAAATTTCATTAAGAAAAACAAATTATCTTTTTGTAGTTCATGTTTTCATCTGGAAAATTTTGAACTGCATCTAAAAGATAGAACTTTTCAAGGCAAATAAAATGAATAATTTTATTTTTTGGTTCTTCAAAATGCTATCGAATAAAACAAAAAATAACACAATTTATTCCCACAAAATTGACATATATCAGAGTTTTACAGTCTTATTGATACTTCTATTTAGTCTGGACCACCTAGTATATATATATATAACGAGCTGTATCGATTGCAAACGATGTATGTAACAAAAATACATCAGTTTTTGTTTGATGTGCTAATCATCTTGGTCGACAATTCTTGGAAAAGATTCTGACAAAAGATAATATGATATAGATA
>CAJNOP010001784.1:724-24074 GCA_905250075.1 Rotaria sp. Silwood1 | reverse complement strand
ATAGTTTTTTCTCTTGACAGAATGTCTGAAAATATATATACTGTTATTTGATAACCAATCAAACTAAAAATTCCTTCTAAGAGAGCTCAGACTCAAGATTTTTCTTGTCCAATTAAAATCTCAGCAAGATGATTAGAAGGAAGTGAACTCGTCTCTCCATAAATATCTAATAGTATTAATACTCTAAGAATTAGAATACAATAAGGTTGTCATAAAATACAATTGATAGTCTAGTAATGATAACTGGGATAGTTTCTTTTTTAAAATTCAATTTATTAACAATTTTTTTTTTCGTTTCTTTAATTATCTGTTTAAATCGAGTTTTTTTTGTTGTTGATAATCTCATCAAAATACTGTCGAAATAACTTTTCACAGTGTCAAAAAAGCATTTTTAATCTTTGGATTCCTAATAAAATTTCATTTTTTTTTTCTTGAAATAATTTTAAAGCATGATCAAGAGTTATTCCTCTTTAATATTTTCTAATTTATCACAAAATGTTCCATAAGGTTCATTATCGATTGTTACATCTTGAAATGAAATAAAACAATCTTCTTTTAATTTTGCTAAACTGTTATAATTTCTTCGATTATTAAAACACTTGAATGATTTTCCTATTGCCATTATTTATTTTGCTCTCAATTGAATAATTTCTATGTGACTTGCTTGATTAAATATCTTTATACTTTTAATAATTCTCTATAATTGCATTTAATACATAATCAAGACATGAATGATTTTCTTTTCTTTTTGCTTCATTAATTTTTAGAATTTTATAAATATCATTTTCTTCGACTTTCTCAAAAAAAAATCACTATCAAAATTATTAATCTTTAATTCATTTTCAAATTTATTTGGATTTTCTTTTATTATGATTATCAATATGATCTAAGAGAGAAATGAAATAAAATATTTGTTCTGCTCTATGTAAAGCGGTTTTTGTTTTAGGGTCATCACCTTATTCATTAATATTTACATGCAATTGTAATAAAACTTTCTCATCAACAATGTTTCCTTGGAAAAATCTTCTTTGCAAAGCAATTTCTAAATTAGACATTTTATGTTTTTTTAAGTGTATAAGACTGACTGGGCATAACTTCTTTCTCTTTGCTCTTGTTTAAGAATATTTGTTATTAAAGTCATGATTTTTGAAGCATTTTCATGAAATTCTGAATGCATACTAAACGAAAAATGTTTTTGAAAAATTTTTAATAATTTAAAAAATTCTTTATTAAAATTAAGAAAATAATCAATAACTTTTGTAATACTGTGTTTTCCTTCACTTAATTCTAACTCGAATGTGAATTTTCTTAATCTCTTTCAATTTTTATTGATAATTGAACTTCTTATCTTTCAACAAGCTATCATTGATGTTAAATAAGTAGAAAATCGATTTAAATATTCACAGCGTAATGAGATAGATGTTTCGTTTGTAATAAGTTAAGAATTTAATTTTTAGAATCTTGTAAAATTTTAACTAAAAAAGTCATTTCTTATTTCTTTAATCAAAGTATCTTGACGAATAGATGATGTTCAAATAGTTGAACTATTTCTTAACTTCAATATCATTTTTAATAATATTTTCATCTACTAAAATATCTTCATTTAATTTATGTTGGTGTCTTCATATATTTTCATTTCAATTTTTCTTATCATAAAAACCCAAGTTATATTTTCTTTTAATTTATCGATTTTAATGCTATACAAAGTCTTTAATATAGCTGTTTAAATTCTTCCTTACATGAAATGATACAATAATATCATTAAGATCAATTTTCTCTAGAATCCTATTTGATTATCACTTAATGTTTTATGAAAAACATATTCTCCATTAAATTTTACTAGAATAGAACTATTTTAATTTTCTTCTAATTTTTTAAACGTATTAACTTTTCAATTAAATCAATTACAAGTGGATTAAAATAAAGTATTGTTTTTAAATTAGATATTTGAGATTTTGTTTAAAAAAATTATTTAAACTATTATCAAAGATAATTTTCGATGACATACAATCATTAGAAGTTTTGTTTTTTGTATCTGTTTTAGTTTATTTATTAGAATTTGTATAACTATGATCTTATTTAAATAAAAGATCAACTGATGATTTTAATTCTCAATGTAGAATAGATTTAGTATCTATTTCTTTTAGTAAATTAGGGTTTGAAAGACGTTTTTCACATAAATCAATGAAATTTTGAAGATATTATTTTTATTTTTGTTGATTTTCATTATTTAATAAAATTGTAGATTCTAAACTATTATAAAAACAAACTTCATATGGATTTTTTTATAATAGTGTTCAATATCATTTATATAAACCAATTCTGTTTTTTTCCTTCTTTCCACTCAGCTATAAGTTTAAGAACATTTTCAAGATCATGGAATTTTCTATCTTTAATCTTACCTTCATATTCACCGTGATTTTTAAAATTATAATCATATCCATCAGGTTTATCATCTTTTCATGAACTAGAATAATATTCTTCTTCATCATTAATACTAGATGTACTTTATCCTTTATGTAATTTTTCGTTAATTGTACCATAATAAATTCTGTTACCAATCGATAAAAGATGTTAATAAAATTGATCCTCTTTCCTTTTAATCGTTGAAATTTCAGGCAAATATACTATATCAGCAATATCATTTTCATCACTACTACTATATTCATCATCATTTTTACATGTTATATCTCGAAGAGAAAATTTCTTTTCTACTTCTTTACTTTCAATATTAACAAGAATTAAGTTAAAACTTAATGATGGGTTTTTATCTTTAAAATCTCTTTCTTTTTCACAATTCGTCATGATTTTCTATTATTATCGCTTAATTTAATTTTTATCTCTTAATATATACAAGAATACGTATTGCTAATAAAAGAATTATATAAATAACGAAAGCAAAAACAGAAGCGATGTTTTCCACAGATGAAGGAAAGAAAATACCGTTTCTTTTTATTAACAGTGACAATGATTTGGGATATATTCGTTGTCTGAATCACTTATATTAGACGCTTCATATTCACTTGTGAAATATTCATGTATTTTGAAATTCGCAAAGTCAGTACAATATTTTAATTTATTATTAAGCTGTAATAATTACATGCCACATAATATTAGGAAATTGTGACAAAAAAAAGGAAAGATTTTGAAATACACAATAAATAATACGAGAAAAAGAAAAGAAACATAAATTATGAGAAATTTTTTAGAATAAATTTTAGAAAAATATGATCAGTTTATTAATCAAGAAGAAATACGACTTACTGCAATAAAACAGCAAGCTATAATATTATTAGGAGAAATAAATGAACTTTACCATTTATTTCGAGATCATTTAGGAAAAGGTCAAGTATTAAGCTATAAAAATATAGTTGCTAAACTTTACTGTCATATTGCATATACCAATAATTTAGTTAAGAACAGTAAATAATAACTGATAAGATGAATATGGTAAAAGAAGCAACATATCTTTGAGATTCCATTTGCAATCTATATTTAAGATTGTATATTCAACAAAATAGTTTACCAGAAATTCCCGAAAATGTAGTCGTACTTGTCAAAACTGGAAATTCTAATGAACATATCAGTTATTTTAAAAAGAATGGGTTTTGGATTAAGGATGGAATAAATTTAAGATCTATTAGAATTCGACTTATTATTCTTGAGAACATAAGATTTTATGATAAAAGTGGGCTAATTCAGAAAAATGAAAGAATTGTAAAACAAGTAGAAAGTATTACTAAAGCTGCGCATGTGCAATATGATCGTACGCCCATTAATGTAACATATTACGTATTAAACATAGAAAAAGAGAACAGCTGAAACAGAATTCAGAAAAAAAAGATAAATTTCTAGTAATACCTATGATTTTGTTAATTATGCCAAAAATACTGTAAAATCGATATTTAATTAATTTAGATATGAAACTTCTTTGGAATAAATAATTTATCATCAATTCTATTTTATCTTTTATCTGAAATAATTGATGTAATTTAGATATTTGTTTTTATAGATCAAGCTGAATATTACATGGATGTGTAAAGAAATATGACTCGACAAGATTTTTAAAAATCTAAAAGGAAAAGAAAATCACTGGGAAAGTTAATTTTGGATTCCTGAGGAAATAAAAGAAATTTTTTAAATTAGATATTTGTAAGAAAAATATCAGTTTTGAGTATCTTTTTTACAGTATATTTATTATAATAAAACTACAAATCTTTGCTTTCGGTGAATTACTTGACATATTAGTAGATAAAGATGTATTTTTAAAGATTGATCAAAATTTAAAATATATTCTTTAGTTTATAGGATACGACTTACTTCAAGAACGTTATCGTCAAGTTATTTATCGCTTTTTATGAAAAAAAGTAAATTTTTAGAAGAATTTTTTCTTCCTAGGGAATAACTTATAATTCCAAGAATTTGTCAGAAAAAAAATATAGTATCAATTGATATAAGAAAAATCCTCATGAGAAAAAATATCCTTTATTATTGATTGAATATGATTTTTATTTTTTTTACTAAACTTTGATCAAAATAATATTCCTAAAATATTTGGAAAAGCAATTGTTCTTGACGAGAATTCAAGACAGTGACGATTATAATGCTTATTTTTTTGAAAGATAGTCTTTTGGCTTACGGTGTGGGTATGAGAGTGGGTGAGTCTTCAGTTCGACCAGACGTACATCCGTATCCATACCCACACCTATAAAAAAAACTGTTTAATTTTCTGACTATTTCATTTCTTTTATCGACAAAATATTTTGTTTCTCAAAAAATAACTTCATCAAACCAAATACGGCAGACTGTTAATGTATATATATGAGAAAAACTCAATCGTATACTACTGACACCTATCTTAGTTCTTCTTCGAATGGATAAATGTGAACTAAGCATCGACTTGTTATTGATTCTAATGTGCTCACAAAATGTTATATGAAATGGTAATTATAGTGTCTTAATCATCTAAATGGCTTGTCGTTTATCTCTTTATACTTGTTGGTTTCCACGAACTCTTCTATGTCAAAAATTTTTCCTTCGTTCATCTTTTTCCACAATACCAAAGCCAGATACTATATCGCAGTCGCATCGATCAGCTTCTCGTTTTTCCGTTAAAATTGCTAGATTCCTTTTTTCCAAAGAACGTCTTAAACAATCTGCATCTTTATCTACTCATGCTCATTATACAAAAACAGAAAGTTCTGGTGATATTCATGAATTAGCACGTAGTTTTATTCTTTCACTCGAACCAGGTTAATAAAAATAATAAATAAAACTCAAACTATATAAATATTTATATTTAAGAACATCGACGAATTCTTTCTAATGAATTAATACAAGTAGAAAAATTATCATCAGAAACAATTAATACAATACCAATTCTTTATTCACAATTAACTTTTGGTAAAAGAAATTTAATTATATATTTTTAAATTTTTTGCTTTAGTTTTTCTTGAAACTGGACTTCCATATATTGGTTTTGGTTTTGTTGATAATTTTGTTATGCTTATTGCTGTAAGTGAAATCTTTGTGTTCTATGAAAATTATTTCGTATTTATGCAGGGTGAAACAATTGAAGCATTTTTTGGTGTTGCTTTTTGTCTTTCTACAATGGCAGGTAATAGAAATAAACGAAAAATAAAAACAATATTGAATTATAATTTTCAATAGCTGCTGCTTTGGGAAATGCTGTCAGTGATGTCATGGGTATTGGGTAAATTAATTTTTCTCAACAAGATTGATAACAATATTTTGATTTTTTTGTTGTTGTATAGTCTTGCCGATCGTATTGAACGAACATGTGGACGATTTTTAGGTACATTTGGAGTTAAACCACCTAAATTAACTGCTGATCAATGGGGACAACGATCAGTACAGATAACACAACTAATGGTAATATTATTGAAAAATTTATTGTTTTTATATAAACGATTGTTTTATATTTCTAGTCGAAAGTCATATGTATTTTTGTCGGTAAGTATAAATAATATTTTATATTAAACTTTATGTTTGTTTGTTTTTTTTTGTTTTTAAATAGGTTGTTTGTTAGGTATAAACTATTAATATATATTGTTTTCTTTTTTATTAATATTTATTTTTGATTCTAAATAGGAATGTGTCCATTACTTTTTCGTGATACTTCGACAAATAAAAATAAATCGACAAATAAAGATGAAAAATAATTTATTTGATATTATAAATAATCAGACTTAGGAATTATTTTTACTTTTAGTTTCCAGTAGAAAAAAAAATGTCATTTTTTTTTGATTTGTAGTATTTTTTTTGTTTGTGTTTATAAAAATAAGAAAAATATTTATTTTTATATTAAATCTTAAATAAAAAAACCATATAAATTATTTACCTCTAGATATGAATCTTCTTCGTCGATGTTATTTAACGACATGTTTAAATCGTTCATTTATACTTTCTTATATTCGTCAATCACATATGGAAGCATCATCAGAAAAATTACCTGTATGGACTCAACCAAAAAATGAATCAATTGAAGTTAAACGTCGTCGTCTTCTTTATCAAAGTCGAAAACGTGGTATGCTAGAAAATGATCTTTTACTTAGTAATTTTGCATCGATTTATTTATCAAAAATGAATGCTAAAGATCTTGATTTATATGATAAATTAATTAATACACCATCAAATGATTGGGATTTATATTATATGGCTACAGGAAAAATAGATATACCTGAAGAATATCAAAATCATATTATGGATTTATTGAAAAATTTTGTTAAAAATGAACAAAAACAAACACGTAATCGACAACCAGATGTAGTACCTGTTTAAAAAAAAAGAAAAATCTGAATTAACTTTATTATGATATTCTTTTCTGGACTATTTAAATAAATATTTAACATTATTCTAGTTGGCTTTGTTTTTAATATTTAGGTCAAACAAATTGATAGATATAAGAATATAATTTTAAAGAACAAAATCTTTTATTTTTAATGTAATTCTATTTCATCGACATATTTTATGAAGAAAAACAAATAAATTTTATATTAGAGAAAGTCATTATAATAATAGAAATGAAATCATAAGACAACAAATAATGTTTTATTAAATCCATTGATTTGTTGATCTGTTGTTTTTTTTACTTCCTACAGATTTATTCATATTGTTGCCATCAGAGTTGCCTGCAGGCCAAATCAGACTAATAGCTGTTTCTGATTTCATGAATAAGTTTCAATTGTTTATTTAATTTAACTTCCATAATAATAAAATAATAACGAATTCTTGCACGAAATAGTAAATTAAAACAAAGGTTTCATATGGGAAAGTTTTGAATTAACATAATGTTTTTCATCATATCAATTCTGCTTTATGTAATCAAAAAAAAATGTAGAGGAATAAATGATATTAATAATAAAAGACAAGGACATTCACATTTATCAATCAATTATCATCATAGCACGAGCGAAAAATTTACTATTTAATTATTTTGGATCAAAACAAGTTCTTCTCTCAACCAATATAAATCCTACGACACTAAATTAACATTTAGTTCGAATATTTGTTACTGAATTCTAATGACTTTGTTAGAGAGTTCTCGAATAGTTAAGTAATAACTTAATATTTGATCTTCAAAAAGTACGAAGCAGCCCAGCAACTCTGATCATAACTATATTAAATGTAAAATCTTTCTTTAATACGTATGTGTCCGCTCAGATATTGAAAACTAAGACTTATTAATAAATTTTTGACTCATAACGTAAATTCTATTCAAACGCTCTCTGATAGTCTTATTGGCTAACGACTTTCATCTGTTTGCTATACAATAAATTTGATGCACTTGAAAATGGCGATCATTAAGTTTTCCGATCTATTTTAGAAAAAGAGACGTAGAATTTCGCATGACATTTATTGGAGACAATGCTATATTTAAAAAAAAACACATAGAGAAATATGTTAAACCAAAATTTAGACTGAGTTTTATATTATGTAAGTATTGTTGATGAACTCGAACTTGATAGTGAATTTTCTCTGAAATACTTTGATTTTTATTGATTTAAAGAGATAAAAACAGAAATAGAGACGAGCATAGATCGTGACTTTTCGATAACTGCTGCATGCTTTAATACAGCGAAGCTGATAAAAGAGTAAGAGTTGGTGTGGAGTAGTGTTCCAGTTGATTAAGTCTTGTGGTCATGCTCATTCTTTGTAATTAATCAAAAGTCGAGATCCCTTTGGTTGAATGATTTTTCTTGTGATGAAATTTAAATAAAGATAAAAACAATGGGATCATTAATCAAAAATGGTTACAGCCGTGATCGTGACCATGATAACTATGAGTCATGGTGATCCTAAGAGATTCTAGTGTCGGGGTCTAGATGTTAATGTACTACTATGGCTGAAGACAAGACTTCGATCTGCATCCATATCAATCCACATCCTACTTTCCATATATGTTTCATCAAAACACCATAAAATCTACTATATAGCAGCCAACAAAAATTTTAGGGAGAAAGGTTAGAAGCAAGAGAAAAGACTTCTGTTATTCCTTCCTAATCATATGATTTTAATATTAAGTATCTACTAAGTTGAATTTCAAATCAACTCAAGTTTTCGAAATCGATAAACATTTACTGTGCTAAAATTAAAGATAATTTTCTTCTTCCACTTATATTTAAAGTAAGTACACTATCTTGATAAAACGACCAACAAGCCAAAAATAAAATTCTGATTTGACTTTTTAAATTATAATTGATTCAACGATGTTCTATTGAATCTATTTTCGTTCGAATCCTCAACTTTTCTATTATAACTCGAATTAAACAAGTCATGTAGTTGGCAGTAAAATATTTATTTATATTATATTAATAATTCTTCTAAAACTAATTAAATCTTTGACTATTTTATAGTAAAATGTCTTTTTGTTTTTTAATTTTTACATTTATTTTCAAAGAAAAATTAAGTTTGTTTTTTCTGCATCTGTTTACAATCGAACTCGAAATTAATCACTCATATGAAATAAATTATTGAAGTATCTAATATATTTATCTTCGTCGTTTTTTCTTCTCTCATCCTTTTCACTTACTTTTTCTTTTATGGTTCTTTTCATCGTTTGTTTCTATCAATGTCATGCTTTACGTTTTCTCTTCATGATACTTCGTATTTAGTATTTTTATTCATTCTTCGAATATCCCTAGAAAACGTAGGCTATTACATGTCATTATTGTAATTGACACATAATGTGACGGCTACTTCTTAATTGCGGACAAAATTTCAGCCCTCACCCACACTGTCGGCATGCTAATTGGTTTGATTTTCGTCCGCAATCAAGAAGACACGAATGTGACATACTTTGCATTAATAACATCGCTTCTCGCTTAAATGTACCTGTTTTTTTTCAATCATTTAATCATCTTTGAGAGTTAGACGCGCTAATATAATGATTAAGAAAGAAAATTAGACGATTGCTTTTTTGTTTTTTTAGATAAACTCGACAAGAAGTTTCATAGAATGAAAAAGCTGCAAAATGTGTCCATTGAATTCTTCAAAAATATTATTCTATTTATTCGTTTTCAATAATCTTCAATAACTCCTTTCATTAGTTCACGTATTCTTGAAAAATGTTTGTAGATTGTTGTAAATAATTGCAAATGATAACTTTTCTAAAAAATATATCAAACTTTATCTCGAATTTGTCGATTTAGGAACAAAGCAATCTATAAAATGATATATAAACTTTGATATGATTTTCAAAGAATATTTATTTGTAGCTATTTACAACAATCTACAGACATATTATCGAAAATACATGAGCCGATGAATAGACACAACAGAAGTATATCAGAAGTCCATGAATATTTTGCTAATTTATTATTCAATGGGATTCTTTTTATATGTAGAAAAAATAAACTGAGTAAGATCATTGATAGAAGAAAAACACAAGTTGAACGAATATTAGAAAGTATTAAGACTTTTTCTAATGAGAATGCTGATACAAGAGTTATTCAATTAGATCAGAAAACGCTTTCAAACGATGGAATCGATTTAGTTAACTTTTTATATTTGAATATCTTTGATTGACAATCATGACTATATATCATGAGTAAAAATAGTTTAAAAAAAAACGAAGAAATAGCAGTAATGCAAACAAATCGTATTAATGATTAATTAGAAGAATTCTTCGATCATATAATCTATTTTTTTAAATATTAGAAAATCTTATGTGTAGCAAGTAGATGTTGAATTATTTTCTATCTTTTCAATTCAGATATGTTGCAGTTAGAATTATATGAAATAGTTTTGAATCGCAAAAGATCCTATTTTTTGTGTCTCTTAGATAATTCAAATTGTTCGGAAGATTTTTCGAGATACAAAAAAAAAAGAATGAGAATAGAAACATCGAAAAGTTTGTCCTGTAGAATTTTAGTTGAACACATAATAATCGAGTTAAGATAGACTTTTCTTTGGAATGTTTCAATTCGAATCAAGTTTATCTTTACTATATAGATTTAGACATTTTAAACGGATCAAAACATCATTACGATCGAAGATTCATTTTCTGAAGAAAAATATTTAGAGTCTTCTAAAGACAAGATATATGTTCTACGGCAAATCCAATCGATCAATCATAAAACTATTTCAATCGACAATGGAAAGATATCGGGTGCTAGTTCTACGTCTATGTATGTTTTCTACTTTCTATTACAATCATGAGTCGTAATCATCTTCATTATAGTGAGATATCTTCAGCCAATAGGAGATTCTACCATATATGTTATTGGCAGTTTTTTATTTATCACCATCATGATGATTATCGGTATTGTAACGATTTGTTTAACCTCACCAAAAGAATCAAGTAAGCTATTCAATTTTAACTTTCATTATATTATTAAAACTAATCAAGAATGAGAATATGATCAATTGAAAAATTTTAATTCTTAACGAAAAACTTGAAAGATTTCCGTCTCTAAGATATTGATAAACTCGAAGTAGATGATGAGTCCAGATTACGTTTGTATAGTTCCTATTGTTTAACTTCAGCTACTAATATAATTCATTCAGAACTCAACTATTAAATTATAATTCAACACCTAAGTACACGTTTAATTCTATGAAGAATTGATTAAACAAGCAGAAAAAAACTGTGCACAGTCTACTCTATGACAAAATTTCTCAGCAAAATACGACAGAAGATGACTTGAGAAACTTAGTTTTCATTGCGTGCTTTTTTTTTCTTAAATTACGATGTCGATAAGATGGTATAGAAGTAAGAGAGCTAAGGGACATTTTCAACTTAAATTGAAATCAGACCCTTACAAATCTTTTTTGCCATCTCATCTTCACTCTCATCCTCAAATAGTTTCTTAAAAACTAATGATATGATTCAAACATCAACTAGAGAAACATATTTCCACGTAAACCTTGAGACAATACTTAATAGGTTGCGCCCACTTTATTCTTCATGATGTATTCGTATCTTATTCTACAACGGAAGCCAGACGGATAGTGATCTTATCAGAAGAGAAAGAATGAATAAAGCTTCTAATCATGTATATCTAAGCGCATTTCTAATGATTCTTTCAATTATCTTTTGTAAGGGGTGATATCTTAAATGATCCGCTTTATCTTGCTCATACACATTTGAAGATCTATCGCACTGATCTCTCGATAATCATGATCTGTTTCTGTTTCAATTTATTTATCTTGTAATACAAGTCAATAGACATTTTTTTGCTTGATGAGAGAAATGATATGGTATCTGTATTTTTAGGCTGCTATGTCTAGTTGACTAGATCGAGTTGAATTGTTGAATCTTTTCATCGAGCTTAGAAATGACTTCATAAAGACTTAGAAAGAAAATTTCATATCGCCCAGAAATTCATAGAGCCGTATCCATCAAAGTTAATGATAGAAAACAATCAACACGGAGTAAACAGTAATTATAATCTGAAATGTGAAAGATTGTCTATTGATTCTACTGTAGTTTCATTAAAATTTCTGACTTTGTAGAAAATATTTTCAAGAAGTACAGAGTTTAGTTTACTACTCTAAATTAATGAAAACAAGTTTTCAAAACTAGACAAAGCCTTCTGTCAATAAGTGCACTATTTCTTTATTTTAGGCCATATGTGCGCACACGAATATAAACCAGTACTAAAGAACGCTATTCAATGGAATTCACGCACTCAGTCTCTTGCAATTGGTGACTTTGATCGTGATCAACGATTAGATATTGTCACAGCCAATTATGGTGCTAACAATCTTGGGATACTTTTAGGATATAATAATGGGACATTCTCAAGTCCTAAGACATTTTCTACAGGAATGTTGTCTCGTCCTTCTTCTGTAGTCGTCAATGATTTCAATAACGATGCTCGACTCGATATTGCTGTAACAAATTTTGGAACTAATAGTATTGGAATTTTTCTTGGATATGGCAATGCAACATTTTCGAATCAAAATATTATTACAACTAATACTTCTCGACCACTCTCAATTGCTATTGGTGACTTCAATAGTGATACACATATGGATATTGCTGTAGTTAATTATGGTACGAATTCTATTGGAGTACTAATTGGGTTTGGCAACTGTAGTTTTGCACATCCGACAATATATCCAACTGGTTACGACTCTGATCCACGCTCGATCGTAGTTGCCTACTTGAACAACGATTCTCAACTGGATATAGTGGTTGCTAATCATGGTACGAACAACATAGGCATATTTTTAGGAAACAGTGACGGAACATTTGCAAGTCAAATAGTGTATTCTACTGGCTTGGCATCTCAACCATATTCTATTGCCATTGGTGATTTGAACAATGACAATCTATTGGACATTGTTGTTGCCAACTCTGGTAGAGATAATGTTGGTATTTTTTTTGGACATGGCAATGGAATGTTTCGTGAGCAAATTACCTTTTCTACTGGAACTGGTTCAAGACCACATTCTGTTACAGTGGCAGATTTAAACAAAGACAGTATAGTGGATATAGCAGTTGCTAATTCTCAAACACACATGGTAAGCATATTTTTGGGATACGATAATGAATCATTTCACACTCAAGTAACGTATCCAACTGGCTATAACTCGGAACCTCAGTTTCTCATGCTTGGCGATTTCAATAATGATCAACTATTAGATATTGTTGTAGCCAATAATGGAACCAACGATGTAGGTATCCTGATGGCTGAGAAAGCCCTAAAATTTCATAGCAAAATCGTATATTTCCCAGCTCATTTTTATAAACGGTCCACTGACTGCGTTGCAGACATCAACAATGCTGATCAAGTGAACAAAATCATTGAGCAAAACAGTAACAAAAAGGTGAATTTATTGCCAGGGTGCACTCATGAATCATTTGCTAAAAAAAGAATATCAAGAGCTATCTATAAGAGATCATGCTCCTCTGTCGTTATCGGTGATCTCAACAATGACAATCAACCAGATATGATTATCATCAATGGTAACACAAAACGGATTGATGCATTGTTAGGATATGGTAATGAATCATTAGTCTTCTCATTTTACTTCTCAACTGACACTTTTTCTTATCCATGCTCTGCCGTTCTTGGTGATTTCAACCATGACGATCGAATAGATTTAGCTGTCACTGATTACGTGAGTAGTAATGTGAAAATATTTCTAGGATATGGCAATGGATCCTTTGCATACCACGACACGTATTTCACTGGTGACGACTCTGAGCCGTATTCGATCGTCACTGTCGATTTTAACAATGACAATCGATTGGATATAGCTTTTGGAAATGGAATTACAAACAATATAGGTATACTTCTAGGATGGGGGAATGGATCATTTGCAGATCCAATCCTATATTCAACTGGTACTGGTTCTCGGCCATACTCTATTGCGATTGGCGATTTCAACAATGACAATCGAATGGATATAGCTGCTGCCAACAGTGAAACAGGCACTGTTGGCATATTTCTAGGATATGACAATGGATCATTTGCGGATCAAATTACATATTCAACTGGTGATCGTTCCTATCCATATTCTATTGTTATTAGCGATTTTAACAATGACAATAACATGGATATAGCTGTCGCCAATTATGGTGAAAGCCAGACTGTCATAATTAATATTCCATATGGGAAAAGTTTCACTGTTGCTGTTCTCTTAAATATTGGTAATGGAACGTTTGCACCGGCGGTCATGTATTCGACGGGATACTATTCTCTACCAAATTCTATTGCCGCTGGTGATTTCAACAATGACAAGAAAATGGATATAGCTGTTGTCAATAGTGGTACAAACAACGTGGGTGTATTTTTAGGATATGGCGATGGATCATTTATGCAACAAATTACGTATTCCACCGATGATTATCCTACTCCGTTTTTTGTCGCTATTGGCGATTTCGACAACGACAGACGAACGGATATAGTTGTTAGTAATTCATATGATTCTACTATACTTCTACTTTTTAGCTATGATATTGTATTATATAAAGCGATTACAAAGTTTCAAACTGCCAAGTATCGTCATCCATATTCATTGCTCATTGCTGATTTAAATCGAGATGAAAATCTTGATATTGCTTTGTCAAATCCCGAGAGTAATGAGATCAGTTTACTTTTCGGATACGGAAACATGAGTTTTACGGCTGAAGAAAGCTTTACTAGCGATGATAATTCTTATCCACGATTCATCATTTCTGCTGACATCAACAGAGATAATACAGTAGATATTATTGTTGCCAATGTTGGCACTAACAATATTGGTGTATTTCTTGGATATGAAAACGGAAGCTTTCAAGATCAGATAACTTATTCCACTGGTTCAAATTCTCAACCGTTTTCAGTTGTTGTTGGAGATTTTAATAATGATACTCGACTTGATATTGCTTTCGTTAACTATGCCAGTCATAATCTAGGTTTGCTTTTTGGATATGATATTGGAAACTTCGAAGCACGCGTTGTATTTTCAAACTCGGAAAAACATTCTTTTTACGATATTGCTATTGGTGATTTCAACAATGACAATCAAATGGATGTGGTTGTCATCAATTATGACACCTCCAGCATTAATATACTTCTTCGATTTGATAATGGAGCACTGATAAATCGAGGAAGTTATGAAGTTTTGGGTTACCCTTCCTCTGTTGCTGTTGGTGATTTTAATCACGACCAAAATATGGATATTGTGGTAACTATTCAAGGATCTTCGATCATGCGTGGTATAGAGAGAGTAGAGATTTATTTAGGTTATGGTAACGGCACTTTTACAAACTCTATCTTCTATTTTACTGGCATTTATTCCAATCCGTGTTCAGTAAACATAGCTGACTTCAACAATGATAATCGATTAGATATAGCTATCACGAATAATCACACAGGCAACGTGGGTATATTTCTAGGGCATGGTAATGGGTCATTTATGGATCAAGTTACATATTCAACTGGTAAAGATTCTTATCCACTTTCTATGGTTATTAGTGATTTCAACAATGATAACCAAATAGATATAGCTGTCGCCAATAGTGGAACAAACACTATTGGTGTATTTCTAGGTTATGGAAATGGATCATTTATGGATCAAATGACATATTTAACTGGTAATGGTTCTTCTCCAAAATCTCTTGCCATTGGTGATTTTAATAACGACAATCGAATGGATATTGTTGTTGCCAATAGTAGAACAAACATGGTTAGTATATTTCTAGGATATGGCAACGGTTTATTTGCAGATCAAATGATGTATTCAACTGGTACTGATTCATATCCGCATTATGTTGCTGTTGGTGACTTGAACAATGACAAACGAATGGATATCATCGTAGCCAATCGGAATATGATAAATATTGGTTTATTTCTAGGAAGTGGAGATGGTTTCTTTTCAAGTCAGCAAACTTTTTCAACAAATAGTATTTATTCTCCATTGAGTATTAAATGTGTTGATTGGAATGAAGACAATCGATTGGATCTCATAGTAATTGATGCAACTAATATTTTCATATTATTTGGGTCTGCTCATGATGGTTTTATCGATGGAACGACATACACTACTGGTAATGGCTCTTTTCCACGATTTTTGAGCGTAGCTGATTTTAACAATGATGATCAACTGGATATTGTTGTCGCAAATTCTGGTAGTGATAGTGTTGGCGTATTTCTTGGAAATGGTAACGGAAATTTTGCAGATCAAATCACTTATTCAACTGGCTTTCGATCTCAGCCGTATGCTGTCGTCGTTGGTGATTTAAACAGCGATACACGAGTAGACTTAGTTGTTGTCAATTATGGTACCCATAGTATTAGTATTTTTCGAGGATGTGGCAATGGGAGTTTTCTCCAAAATGCAATATATTCAACAGGTGCATTATCTTATCCATCTTCGGTAGGCCTTTGTGATTTCAACAAAGATACTCAATTGGATATTGCTATCTCTAATTCTGCCTCAAATGAACTTTTCATTCTATTTGGTGTAGAAAATGGGACTTTTGTGAATGAAACAAAGATTTCTATGGGTTATGGTGCAATGCCTATATGGTTGTCATTTGCCGATATCGATAATGATAATTGGACTGATATCGCTGTCGTCAACTATGGATTTCAGAACATAGAAATTCTCTCCCCAATGTGTTAATTCTGTTTATTTCTATTCGTGAATTTCTTCTTTTATATATTTCAAGTTCCAATTTTGAACTATATTCTATTAACTGCTTTTAGCTCACATAGTAGTTGTGTTTGAGGATAATCAAATGTATCTCTCGACAAAACATAAAGACTTAACTATCTAAAATGTAAAAATTAGTCTACAAGTCTAACTCTTGATTTTTAGCAATCGACTCATATCAAAATAAAACTAGTTTCTTTGTTAACCTTGAATAAATTTATAAATGATATCATATGTCTATCGCAATGAAGTTAATGATAAATAAGAATATAATCGTTAAGTGATACCTGTCTACGAACATTGTAATACTTTCGATTGAAGTCATAATTACATAATACATTCCATGCCCAAGTCCATCATCGAGAAATTCCGATAAATCAGGGATTTCATCTAACAGTTTGATAAGAACAGGATGTATGTTCATTGAATTGTACAATGATGAGCACTAACTATTAAAGAATCACTTGTTATTATGTTGACTTTACCTGATAGTAGACGAGAAAAAAAAAGCATTTTGATGAAATGAACATCAACAAGTTTTTCCCATGTGGGGTTTTAACAATGTAAGATTTGTATTCATACTATCTTTCAAAATTATTTTTCTTGTTAAGTCGATCATAGAAAGCAATTATTAATAAATATTTGTCACTAATAGAAAACGCTAAGTTGCTACATGATTTCTTTAATGAAACATCTGAATATAGTTCTACATTTAGTCGTAGAATTTCATCCTCGTGTTTCACAAATTTTTCCAGATCGTTTCAACAGCTAATCGAAGTGTTCTAAAATGAGCAAGAACATCATCAAAAATTATCATCAATATATAGACTAGGGGTGGCATATTAGCATTAGTATTAATAAATGCCAATTCTAATGCACCACCCCTACTAAGAACTCTTTGTTATCTATAATACTTTTTAGCTTTGAATTTGCATTCAAATATACCTTTGAAACTCTCTGAACTCAAGAATTTATTCACAATTAAACAACGGATTGAGCAGCGTAGTGTTGTAGATGAAATTTACACAAACACATTTCACATATTCAGGAGTTTTAAACACATATACAATACAATATACTTTAAATTAAAAAATAAATTTTAAGGACACAAGCAAAATTTAGACGAATTATATTAATAAAAAATACTAATGTTAAAAGGATCTGATAATTTAGAGAAATAAGTTATACATATACAAAAAACCAATAGTAATTTAGAAACTATGAGGCAGTCCTTCAAATTGATGCAGTAAGGTTGCCTGCTTTCATCCTTAGAAGTTGTAGCTGCTGCTGTTTACGAACAAACTTTTGTCCTTTTATAACAATATTTTCGATCAATTTTCGCTTTTCCAAAGTGAAGTTTCTATACAAATTTACTCATTATGTACAATTAATGGCAATACTTTTGAAAATTTATTCGTTCGTAGAAAGTTTGCTCTACGTAATGTATCATAGCTGATTCAAATCTACAGACTCTTAAAACAATTCATTCTATTATAGATTATCATTGAATGAAACCAAACTTGTTTAACATTTCATCTCACGACGATTTTCAAAATTATTAGCTTTTAAAGTACAAATATTTGGAATAGTTGTTAAAACAAAGTACTTTTTGAATATATTTCGAGCTAATGAAGATCATTTTCCCGTTTCTTTAATACAATCATTGAAAACTTAGAATAAAATTTGTTCGTATTAATGCTTTAATTTGAAAACTAGAATTTCGATCCGGGCCGAAAATCATGTAACCCGTTAATTTCATTATATGATAACACTTTATTTTGTATGTAGTTATCTGTAATTCAAAATTATTTAGATGTATTCCAATATGATGCTTTTGATGAATCGATTAGTTCTATTTTCTCTTCCTCAATGAAGGATCAAATGATTTCATACAATTGTTTCAGAAGGGTTTTTCATAGTGAATGAGAAAAATCTATTTTATATTTCAATATTTTGATAGAACGATAACTATCAGTATTTTAATTACATGTGTATTTCTCAATTGCGTAGCTTTCGGAAGCATTGAACTTGATGTTTATTTTATTATTGCCCATTTCAAAATATAATGTGCTGCACTCTTTTCTTTTTTCTGTTTTGAATAACTTGAGAACATAAAAAGCTAGAGAACTGTGCTTTCCATCAATTGAAAGAGAAGACAGGAGAACGTCTTTTTTTTAACATGGTAAAAGATGAAATCATTTTAAAATCAGTCACTTCTATAAAACATGGAAAAAATCTATAAAAATAGTCTGTCAATTCAAATGACGTTTTGACAAAAAAGGAAGAAAATTCGGTTAAAAATTAAAAGAAACTCAGTCTTCGTGCGAGTAAATAGATGGTCTTATTTGCTCAACATTAAGATATAGGAAGATAGTCATTCACATCATATGTTGAACTATAGGTATGGAGTCTCTCTCACTAGATCGTTTGTCAAAACCAAAACTTCATCAGAATGACAGATTGTTTTCATGCATTTTTTGTAATATTGAACGATAAAAACCACAGGTCTCTAACTGTCTACTTTCTCGAGTCATTCAAAAATCAGTCGAGTACATTGTATTTTGAAATGGACAATAATTATTTTATTGAAACTGACAAATTGTGTCGAATGACATCTTATGACATTTTGATTTGAATTTCTTTTCCAAAAAAATGCTTTGATTTAATTATATCTAAAAGAAACATAATCGCTATCTTTTCTTGTCCCTTCTACTTTATTCTATTCAAGTTTTGATCAGTGTTAACATTTTTTGCCTATTTTTTCTTTTTAGAGATAGTGTGAAATTTTAAAAAGTTAGTACGTTAGAGTGTTCAATTTTTTCTCCAATGATCTTAATCGTTCATAGTCCTCAGTGTATTAAAGCAATCTGTTAACACTTACCGGAATTAATCATTCGTTCGATTTGATAATGAGATGAGTAAGTGTGGCTACATGAAGCAAAAGAAAGATGAAAAGATCATCGTGTTCATACACGCCAATGATACGTAGAGTTCTTAAACGAGGTAGATAGGACCCATGAGTCAGTTGAAGTCGCGATGCTTCACAATCAATCGCAAGCGACTGAATACCACTTAGTGGAAGAAACCTAAGAATTGTATTGAACTGATGATAGCGTATGACTGATAAATTAATATGATACAAAAAAACCTCGATCAATTATTAACATTGTCAGACGATGATTAGGACGACTAAATCCTCGAAGAATGTAGCTAGACGACAGATATGAGAACAACTCGATTAGCACTAGATCGGGCACATCGTCAAAACATGTAAGCAAAGCCATGTATTGATTTAAACGATTGTTTCTTTTTTGTCTATGCTTTTCTTTTGATTGTAACCCTCGAAAGTATTTACAATCAACAATTATTGCTACATTTTTATATCCATTGACAGAAAACTTCTTCTCAATAATTATAACATATATTGAATATGATCATTATCATAGAAACAGTGGTGAATCAAAGAATATTTCTTTGCTTGTGTTTTGGGTGTGAGTGTTGTCCTGTTCGTCAACAATACATCCACCGTTGGTCGACGTTGCCATATAGGACGAGGTTTGGTAATTTTGTGCGCCAACAGAGAAACTACCATCGTAACTCGGTTCTCTATACAATCGGTCCAGATTTAGAAGGCAAGGAGAAAACGTGGCACGGAGAGATCGATGTTTTCATGTCAATTGTGTCCGTACATGTACATGTGTAACAGAACGACAAATAATACGTCTTACTTACTAACAACATGAAAGGAGAAATGAGTCACGATTATTCATTTTTTGTGATGATGCAAGACTTTGAAAGTTGGAGACGAATTAATGAAAAAAGTTATATATATACGTAAATTTGTGAAACGAATTTCTTTTGTGAATAAGAATGACAGATACTACTTTAAATTTACGATATTACATGCGTGGTAGTGATACGTGCACTTTTCGTGATCATGAAACCTTGACAGATGATCAAATCGATTTTATTACAACCAATTTACCGTTGAATTGTCGAAAACTTGTTTTTCGCGGCACTGAATTAACTGATATTGGTGTGAGCTATATAGCTACTAATCTACTGCTACGAGGTGGTAATCGATCTAATAATTTAATGCATTTGTGTCTGAGTAATGCTACTATAAGTGATGACGGTGTAAAAAGCATATGTTGTGCATTATTATCCAATAAAAACAACAAGCTTGGAAGTCTAATCTTGGACCTAAATACAGGTATTACATGTGTTGGTGCACAAGCATTAGGTGAAATGTTGGAAAAAATGAATCATGGCAACCTGAAACTTCTTGATCTTAGCTATACTAGCATTGGACGTGATGGTGTCTACGTATTATGCAAATCGTTGTTACAAAACAAGAATACGAAATTGAAGCAGTTAGATATCACGAGAACACTTACGTTAAAAGATAACATGGAAGATGAAGATTTGAAAGATATAATAGATCGAACCGAGAATATAGGATTGGAAATATTAAACTATTAAAGTGACGTCTATCCAGATGAAAGAGACAAATTTTTTTCTGTTACGCAAGCTATTTTGAAATAAATAATAATTTCGGAATTAATGAGAGAGGTCATATTATAAACCACAATATTCTTCAGAATTGGTTCCATTGATTCAAACAGGTCGTGCGGCGTGTGACATATGACAGAATTGAATTAGCTATCTACCGAAAAGTGACAAAGAGAATACCAAACGATTGACTAATGCCGATTGTATTATACTCATAATAAAGTTAAAGAAAAATGTCAACAGTTTTGCTAATGATTGTGTATCGAAATCAGCAACATCAAGGTGCACACGTGATTTATTTCTGTATCGCCTTGTAAATATCGATGATATATTCAAATACCGTTTTCCTATCTTGAGGGTGTGGGTGTCAATGTAGATGCGGATGAGAGTGGGTATAGGTATGAATGTCAAGATGTGAGAATGGATCAGGTGTCCACATGGCATAAAATGGGTCGAAAAAAGCTGTCCCATGGGATATGGAACATTTCAAGCATAAAATACCTTTTGAAAGAGATGAACATTGCTCAAACGCTTATCCATCGACTCGTATCTATACATACTTGACTACCTTGAAAACATTATTAAAAACTAATACAGTTTGGAATTTGTTCAAATTCTTTTTCTGTTTTTTTTTAATTTTTTGGCGGAGATACTGGAAAACTCTTTTCAAGAAGAATATAAACCACTCTTTGAATTCTGTATAGTCGTATTGTTCGACGAATGTTTTCTCGGTAAGAGTGTGGGGTGTGTGTTGGGTGTGGGTGTGAGGTTTCATTTTGTGTACACATACATCAACACTCACACTCACACCCCACACCCTAACACAGGGATTTTTCTTTATTTTGATATTATGTCTGTGTCGTAGAGCTGTGTTTGTAGGTGGGATCGAATGAGTAGCTGAGTCTGTTTAGATTTGTTGTGTGGTCTTATGTAGTGTTGGTGATTGATAGGAGTGAATAATGTAGTGGTTGTCGGGGTACGATGACGTTCATGTGACTAGCGAAAGTTGTCACCGGCGGTATGGGTAGGATGTAGCGAACTAGCTGAGATAAAGCCTATTGTTTGGGTGGAAAAGGATGGACGATTTCTACGTTCACTGACGAAAAGGTTCTCATGTGTCAATGTGGTCAAGATTGTCTTGAATTGTTTGTTAAGGAGTAGTCCCGTCTTTAAAGTGTAGGTGTTGGAAATTGCAATATTTTGTTGTATTCACTGGCAAGAAGCGTAAAAGTGGTGTGTAGTGCTAGTGAAAAATGAGGATGATGAGCTATCATATATTCCATGTTTGGTTTGTTGCATGTGGAATCTCCAAGGTAACAGTATAAACATTTTGTGTCGGCGTCTCATGCAATGTATATTACTGTTTTTTTGTTCTATCTCAAAGAAGAGAGCGTTATCTAGACAGGTGGTTGAGTATCAATGGGTGCTTCGTATTTTGATGATTTTCAGGCAACGCACTTAAGTACAGATAGGGAGCGCTGACTTTTGAAACACTGACGCCTGTAACTTTTAATTGTAGTAGTGTTAGTTGAAATTTTGGAGAAAAATTATAACTGAAGGGATGCTCTCTATATCTGGTGCTTCGGTGCGAACTGATTGGAATGTTTTGCCAGATAGGTTGGCCGAATTAACAGCAGCTTTTAAGAGTAATTTTGGTTTTCGCTTTCCTTGTATATCACTTTGATTATTTTTGACTGACTTAGATAGGCTCATGATAGATACTAGTACGACTGAGAAGAGATCAGTTGGATATTTATGCTTCTCAAAGTTGAGTGAAACATTCTACTACAATTTAACATTGATGATTCATGTGCACTATTGACTATTTTGGAATTACAAGCAGAAGATCAGCACATTACAATGTGATTATCTTTTCAAAAGAATTACTAAGCTAGCACATATAGATCGTACCTTTAAAATTTATCGAAGATTTCTACAGTCGCTGATTTCAATGTACAGAAAAGTCCCAATATTTTCTCTATCAAATGAGCTGATATTAGAAAGAGCTGGATAAATCAAGTCAACCCAAGTAACTTAAGGAAAACCATAACTTATCTGAATTAACATGATCAAAAATCTGAAAAATTCTTCGATCAAATCCTATTCTATTCAATACAAACTATAGATTCAGAAAATTGTATGCCTATTCAACTTCATTGTACTTATGGATTGAATTGAATTCGATTGAATGGCTCGATTCTTAATAGAGTAATATGGATGTGTACTA
>CAJNOP010001783.1:5783-24076 GCA_905250075.1 Rotaria sp. Silwood1 | reverse complement strand
TATGAATTAAAATTGAATAAATAAAATGTAAGTGCGGTTACAGGGGTGCCTAACAATTCTAACAACCTAAGAAGAGTGAAAATTTTGAATGAGAGACTCTTTAGTTAAGGTTCGGTTCTTCCATTATTATAAAACTAAGAAATCGACGGTTTTCTAGCCAATCTCAACTTAAAAACTCTCCAGAAAATAGTGAAAGAGTTCACTTCTGTAGTTTTCAACACTCTTCTGACCATTTTTTGATGGCTAAAAGCATCGATTCTGTATTGTATTCAGATCAAAATAGATAGGTTCACAAAGACACATCTGATTGCCTCTCTTACCAACAAAATTCTATGGTTATTCGAAACACAAAACTATTGAAGAATACTGCTAATGAAACTTATTGAATTAATTAAGCACTAATTTTTAAAAGGTGCCAACAGTACAGTTCGGAATGTCGTTCTGTATCCCAGGTTTCGATCAGATACCCGTCGGATCGAATCGAATCTGATTACTGGAATGATTCTCTTGGAATGAAAATCTTTCTTTATAATCGTACTCTCATCATAGGATAAAAATTTTTGCTTTGAAAATCGATAAAATTTTCAGAGAAAAAAAACATTTGATGGTAAAATTTTCCAGATTCAATCTCAATAAAAATTCTATTATAAATGCAATCGATTCAAAGGAAGTATTTACTTTTTTGGTTTGGAGTACTTTGACGAATCTTGATCCAAGTACTGCAGTGCAGATGAAGATCACACGTATATTGATGCTTTTACAATCGAAAGGCATACAAAGCAATTGTATCGCCTTCCTTATATATTATACACACAGCTAGAGAAAACGGACGTAACGAAAAATCAAGGAGAGACTTGAATAAAAATATCAATGAAGCGAGGATACGAGTGACTTATTGATGTGACGATAAAAGCAAGAACAATGCGAAAGAGAATTGATACTATTCATTTGAGAGACAAGCATTGATGTCATTCTATTGAGGAATAGTTACTGACGTCATTTCATCAAGGCATAGGTATTGACATCATTCTATCAAGGAACACGTATATTCATATTTTGTAAGAGGGTTGGACATTGAATTGATCGGTGACATAAATGCTTACTTCCGGCGAAAAAACGTCACCCGAGTCAAATATGGGCAGCCGTGGGCTACTTCAACACGTAACAGATTCAATTTCAGCGGGAAAATGCAACATCATAGGAATAATGAAGGTTTCCAAAGATAAAATGAAATCGAAAAATGAGAAAATAATTTCTTCTATGAGAAAAGTGTTAGATATGTGAATAGCTACATACATTCTATCCCAGCGGATAAATGAAAATGCATAGGAACAATGAAGATATCTATAGAGGGTGTGGGTGTGTGCGAGTGTGTTTCTAATTATGCCCACACCCACACCCATCTGTAATTGAACGGAATATCAATTACTCACTTTTATGTTTATCAAAACTTGTTTTTATGAAACATGGTTTTAAATATAATAATGAAGCCGTAGTGTTAATCTTTATTTTTTATATTCCTGTTTTCATAACAATTTACTTTATAGATTGATTCACAGGGTATTATTATTACTGAATATGAAAAAAAAATCAAAAATTTCGTTTTGATCATCGTTTTTGGATGGGATCGTACACCATCAGTTTCAATGTAAGTACTGAGAAGGTCCTATGCATTTATCAAACCAACTGTTTTAGTTATTGAACACTAATCACTATCAAATAATGATCTCCGATTACGTGAATAATGGGTAATCATAAACTTACCACATCTATATAATCTAAAACGTTTTCTTTTTCTAGACAATTGATTAACAGAAATGAATTTGACAAAGGATTGTCTCAAAAAATGCGCGAGGTTTTGCCACCGATGTTGATGAAGCACGATTTATTACTTTCATCTAAGTATCGAGCTATTACTTTTAAATTTATATAAAAGATACTTCTTTTAGTAATTTCGCGTCTCATACCTGCGTTTATTTTGATTTTTCAATTAAACATAAAGTTATTGGTCGAATGGTATTCAAGGTAAAACCAAGAAATATCTTTTTAAAAATAAATATTTATGAATTTTTTTTACAGCTTTACAATAATGTACCACAAACAACAGGTATGTTATGAAAAATTTATTTTCTTGCTTAAAAAATATTTATTTTTTATTTTCAGAAAATTTTCGAAGTTTGTGTGTTGGTGACAAGCATTTATGTTATGTTGGTAGTAAATTAACTCATGTCTTTCCCCAATATTTAATTCGAGGTAAAGACTTTATTAATATTTTTTCGTTATTATTACTTTTATTATTTAATTTAATAGGAGGTGATATAACGAATTTGTAAGTGAATTACAAAATAAAATTTTATTTCATAAATATTCTTTTATTTTTATAAATAGCGATGGTTCGGGTGGTGAATGGTAAACTAACCATTGAAAATATATATATATAATTTATGAATTTTTATTTAGTATTTATGGGAAAACATTTGCTGATGAAAATTTTAACAACAAACATTCCAAACCCGGTACTTTATCGATGACTAATTTTGATCCGAATACCAATAATTCCCAATTTTTCATAACTTATATTGGACTTCCATTCTTCGATGATACATATGTAAAAAAATAGAATGTTTCGTTTTTAATTACTTTTATTTTTTTATTGAAGGTTGTTCTCGGCGAAATTTCAAGTGGCATGGACGTTATGCATGCCATCATGAATCAGGGTATGTTTGAGTTTGACTAATATTATTTTAGTAATAAGCTATGTTTATTATTTTAGGAAGTGTCACTGGTCGACCTAAAACAGATATCATGATCGTCGAATGTGGAACAACCAATGAAAACTAATATTATGTTGTTCATTATTATCTCATAAGAAGAAATAAAGATATTATTTGTCTAATAAAAGACAAATTTAAGAATAAATATCAGGAACGAATTGAGGATATTTGTGATGGCAGTCATGATCAAAAATGACTTTCGATATCTATTCAAGGCAGTATAATCCCTTTTATTTTCGACTCTGATAGAGAAACATAGAAAAATGAATATTTCGCGATGGAACGGCGATCGGCAGCTTGCCGAAGCGATGAATACGCCACTGACACGTATATAGAATTCCTCTAATGATGATTTCTACTATAATAATTATTCATCTTATTTTATCGTATTTAGTTTTTCTTGAACTATTTTAGAAAAAAATCAATCGAACGAAAAATATAGAAATAAATATGAAGTATCAGCTTTCAGAATATTTTATTGAAACTGAAATAATAATAATAAACTTGTGAAGAGACATTTTTACTCGATATGAACGACATATTATTTATTTAATCAGATCTATAATAGAGAACATGAATGTTTATCGGCATATGAAATACAAGAAAGAGAGAGAGAGAAGTGATGTCATTCTTTTCCGTCTATTTACCGTCAATTTCGATTATAGAAAAAAATTTGTCGTTATTTTCATTGACGAATTCGGTTAAATTGTATACGTCTATACAAGCGAAAAAAATACACAGATGAAGATAAATATGGAAGGTTCTTTGTCGACTTTAATTGATGTACCTGATGAGATTCTTCTTCTCATTTTGAAAAACTTGGACAATATTGAAGTGCTCTATTTATTCATCGATTTAAATAAAAGATTTAATAAACTTGTACATGATTCAATTTTTACCAATCACTTAACAATGATAAGATGTTCTTCTAATGGTTCATTTGATCGATTAGATCATCAAATACTTGACCGATTTTGTTCACAAATATTACCTTCGATTCATCATAACATCAAATGGTTAGATGTTGAATGTTCGTCTATGGAAGATGTTCTTCTTTGTACAAGTTATCCTAATTTATCGGGACTTGGTTTACATAATATCGAGAAGAACATTGCATTACGTATTTTTACTGGTGAGTAGTTTTTTGATTTTTTTTTCTTTCAATCATTAATATTTGAAAAATATAGATAAATAAATACAATTATTTTTAAAAAGATTCTTCTCAAAATTGTATCATATGACATTTTTTTTTCTATATGAACAGAAAAGAGAAAAATCTTATTGTAAATCAATTTGTTCAGTTAGAGAAAACTAATATTTACTTTATAAGAAGAGAGAAAGACTAGAATAGATGTGATAATATCATCCAAATATTTCAAATATCTCATCATTAATTTTTTATTTATATTTAGACGAAATTCCTTTAACTCATATATTTCAAGATAAAATTTCATCACTTGTTATTGATGTTCAATGTGAAAGTTTACGTATGAATGACACAAGCAATTCAAATATGTTTGCCCACATTTTAACTTTATTCTCCAAGTTAAAATATTTCGATTATAGATCATCTTTTTGGTATCAATCATTATTTGAAATGTCTACAACTATTTCCTCTTCGATTCTGTTAGAATTGCATATCAAACTGAACAAATTTACAGATTGTCTTTATTTACTTGATGGTCGTTTCGATTCACTTGAAAAAGTTTTTCTTGATATTTGTAAAATATCTACTCCAGAGATAGTAATTAATAATAAAGTAAATCAATCCATTTAATATCTACTACTTTGAAATAAATTGATTTATTTTTTTAGAAAGAATTACCGAAGCTAAAAGCGTTTTCTCTCTATTCTGACCGACCTACATTTCAATATAATGAATTGATTGTGCCACTTCTATACCGAATGGTCAATCTAGAAGAACTCGATTTACATCTTGTCGTGCATTGTGAGAAAAGATTTGTTGATGGTTATAATTTGAAATACAATATCATTAATCATTTGTTTCAATTAAATAAATTTCTATTTAACATACGATCATGTCTATATCTAAACGATCAAGTTTATTTATTATCAAATGAAGATTGTCAACATTCATTCAATGATTTTAAAAATAATAAAATTATTTCATGTGTCGATTATTTTCCAGATTTCAAACATGGTCAATGTCATATTTATTCATATCCATATAGAGCAAAGACATATGAATATATTACAAATAATTTTCCAGATGGATTATTTAAATATGTTCGTGAAGTTTCATTGTATGACGACCGTCCTTTTGAATATGAATTTTTTGTGAAAATTGCTAAATCTTTCCCATTTATGGAACAATTAACTATATACAATAGGAAACCACAGAAGAACAAATCTTATGAACAATCAAAATATGATAATCAACATTTATCACCTATTCAATATCCTTATCTGAGTGTACTTGAGTTGTTTTCGGCTCATGATGATTATGTCGAGCAATTTCTATTGGATATCAAAACATCTATAATAAGAACGGTCAACCTTCAAGTTCTATTTTCAACGTTGGATAGAATAACACACAGGTTTACGAGAGATGCAACACGAATCAATTGTGGAAAACTATTTTCTATATATGTACCTCGTGATATATCGATTTCAACACAACTCAAAGACTATTTTCCTCATACAATAAGTTGTACAATTTGAATAAAACTGATTAGAATTGCGGAATTATTGTCAAATAAAGATGTGTAAAATAAAATAAAAACGAAACAACTTGTTCTATATCGACCTGTCCACGTAACGGTCCACCTCTATGTGCGGGTATTTTCAGAAAAATTGATCTAGCACTATAACGGTATGAACAATATGAACTGAATTTTCTGTGTAGGCCTAAAACGTTTTCTCATGCATATATCATTATCAAACTCATGTCAATAGCTTTTTAATAAGTGAGAACCAGACATCAGAAAATGTAATTCCGTCACGATGCATTTTCAACGGTATGAGATTAAATTTCAGAATTTTTAAAGCATCCTTTTTTCTTCAGATAGTTTGTCATCTAAGCTACACTTTTGCCCCAGACTGTTTTTCCATAAGCCGTATCGTTGTGTAGAATTTTGAAGTTTTCATGGATTCAGTGAAAATGACGGTCCTTTTTTTCTGATTCCGCCGTCACGGTATATAATTGTTCTCGTTAAGCATGAATAAGAACAGCAATCTTGATATAACTTATGGCACATGTAGAGCAACTAGGACTACGTGTCATGTGAAAGTTTCAGCCTCATATGTTTCTAACTCACTGATAATACAGAATGTACACGGAAAAAAGGGATTCGGTCACGCTTGGACAGGTTGATATGTTATTTCCAGGAAAAAGAACTGTGACGCATATGAAAAGGATTTTATTTAAAAAGCGCTTATTTAGAAATATGAAAAGTGAAGATCTATCAGATTTTTATTAGTATAAATCAGAGATGTCGAATGGATTGGATTGGTACGAGCATCCGTTGGATTGATCCTGATCTACCTATCATAGTAAACAGTAATCAAGGGACATGAGCAACAGAAGTTTTCAAAATTTTTGATAAAAAGGTGTTCGAGCAACGAATTTTTAATTCAGCTTGTTCACGTAAAGCGACACTTCATACACTGTTTCATTTGAAAGAAATGATTATGTAGAGCAAACTTGAAAGTGTAAGAAAACGTATTTTGCTATTTGAAAAATTATTTTTGTGAGTCTCTAAAAACGTATCGTATACATTAACGATTAATTTCAACGTTGTCGTTTGCAATTCTCTCTGCCTTACTTTAAAACTAATCATGCATTTAACTAATGACTAGTTTCGATTATATCGTGACTAAATAACCATCTCCTCATAAAATATTATGTTGCTGATGATGGGAAATATCATAATAAACTTATACTTAATAAAACTAGTAATTATAGTGGATAATTTTTGAAAAATTCTCTCTGGGCCCAAAAGAGTTAAAAAATGCAAACCTCATATGCTGCTTAGATTGTAAAGAGTGAGGACTGAAAAAATTTACACATAGTACCACAAGAATATATGTAACCATTTGTAACAATTAGCATCTCAATATCTTCTTGCAATCAAATAAAACAGCAAGAATTTGTGATAGATCAAACGGTTCATAAGACACATATGATAACAGAGGTATCACAGAAATGCACTTATTTGTTGAGAAACGGTTAAGCTACAACATCCAGATTTTAACTCTAGAGTGTATATGTAGAATGGAATTTGTTATATTGATTGGATCTTATCCTATTCCGTCTTCTAAAATCAATTGAACCAACTTTGACATCTCAGGACGAGGTGTTTTTTCATATGCATTCTATAGTCAAATATCTTGAACAATCCGTTGTCATATGATTTCTGAATGACACTGAAAACAATTTCACTCCAGGTGAGTTTTATTACGTATTATTCAATAGTTGTATAAAAAAAGAATCTAAACATAGTTAATCATCATCTTTGTCTTCATCCTCATCATTGTCATCATCATCATCATCATTTGGTTTTTGACATTCTATAAGATCAATTTCAACAAATTTTGGATTTTTTTGTCGTATTACTGCCCAGTGAAAAATTTTTATCGGAAAAAATGGTATAAAACGCGTTCCAAAATGTTGAATGTCTTTTTTTTAAGAAAAAAAAACGTTCCAAGAAAAGTAGAACGCAATCCAAAATGGAACGGTCAAGAATGCATTTCACTCTCTTCGGAATGCGTTTTCAACGGTTCCAGTTTTTTTGAAACGTTTTTTTTCTTTTAAAAAAGGCTAAATACATTTTTTGGAACATGTTCTTGGCCATTATCATCTGATTTCATGTTCTCTATAAAAGCCCTCGAATAAGAATGAGTGACGTTACTACTTGTTTCGTGAAGAGATCTACTCCTATGCAACTTTGCGAGCTCTATCCAGTGGTGCTCTCCGATTCTTTATAGCTCAGACCGTTTTTAAAAAAATATTTTTTGAAAATTATGATTTTCAGCTGACAAGTACAGTTCGTCAAGGTTCCATCATTTTTGGTGATAGTTTCGACCTGTAGTGCTCCAGCATTATCAATTTAGCATCTAAATTGACGTTAAATTCAGCTGAAAGCGTCCCACAATTCAGCGAACGACAGAGAATACGTTCTTGTTTTTATAGAACTGTTTTAGATTGTACGGAATGCGTTTAACAGTTCAAAGAACCCATCTTTAGGCGTTCAACAATACGAAGAATCCATTTTTAGACGTTCCGCATGAGAAGGCGAACGAACGCGATTCCGTCCTGCAATTCTTGAAACGGGTGAGAACGCTTTCTGATCGGTCGCAGGACTATTTTTAAATCGAAAAAAGGCATTCTACAAGTACATGGAACGACAAAGAATGCGTTTCTTTGAACATAGAATTTTTTTCTCCGTTTATGAACGCGTTCACTAAATTATAGAACGCTTTTTTTAACAGAGAGGCAAGTTTCCATATTTTTATGAACGCGTTTTCTACCGTTTTTTTATCAATATTTTTTACTGGGTCGGTTTATATCAAATAATGACAATCGTCCATGTTCTTGTAATACATAAAATAATTCAGCTATACTAAATACCTTCAATTGTTCAGAAATATTGATTAATTCTTCTAAACAAGTGCGTGAATCCATTTGAATAAAATAAAATATAAAGTAACTCCAGCTAGTCAAATAAACGTTCAGAATATCTGAAAAATTACAAACTTTTTAAATATCGAACTATATCTTCATCAGATGGTTCTTCGACATGGATATCCGTATATTTTACATTTTGATTCGTCTTACTCAACAATTTTTCATAAAAAATATTTAGTTTTTTACAGTTCATGTCTTTCGTGTAGGAGTTTTCTTCTTTTTAGCATAAACAATTCTAATTCTTCATTTGTATAATTGTCGTCGAAACTTGCAAATTTATCGTTGGAAAAATGTCACACATCCAACGAACTATCTGTTTAAAATATTACTGAGAAGAATAAAGAGCATTCATTAATTCCCCTTACCATGAAGAGCTGGTGTATCACCAGCAGATTCTAATATAAAATTTCCATGTTTTGTTTCATCAATTATTACTTCATCTATACTTGAAATGTAACTTTTTGTTGGTGAATCATCTTCTAAAGGAGCATTTACAGCATCTTTCATCACATCATATTTACCAGCCGTTTGTTTTCTGAATGGTGATGATAGTGATGGAATCTCTAAAATTCGTATTGTAACAGAATTATTGTCTTCAAAAGTTGTTGAGTCAATACTACTCAAACGTAAATTCTTCATTGAATGTAATAAATGTTCATTCGTAGACATTTTACTACCCATAAGATCTAAAATATATACTATAACATCTAAAAAGTATAATGAACTTTAAGAATAATATAACCAAAAACGAGAAAACGTAAACAATCAAATCGGAAAAAAATTTATCACTAATGTTTTCTTCTAACAGATTAAAGAACCATTATGATCAATGCTGATCACCATGTTCCATATCATCAGTTCCTCGACATTCATCTAAAATACAACTTTCATAATATTTTATATGATACACAAATTGTCAATCTACCTTTTGTTTTACTATCATCAAATATTGGACCAATAATCAATGAACAAAGTTTCTCTGCTTCTGCCAATGTAGGATTCAAAAATACATATCACTACTCATTACATTATTCAAAGAATATTTCTCTAAACATATATTGCTTTGAGAAAAAATATTTGGATTTTGCTTATACTTACTATGATACATATTCAATCGAAAACGTTTAACAGCAAGAATATCATTTTTTTTGACCGATGAACGTTGATGCCTATTGAACAAAATGCAGATATAAAGTACGCACAAATAGGCAACAATTCAAATTCTTGCCATCATCCTTACAATATCATTCCATAGGTTAATTTGAATATTTCCTGTTGAATCAAATAAAAATAAACGTACAATTGACAATGGTTTCGAAGTTGCTCGTTCGTACACTATTCTAAGTTCATCAATACTCTTGATAATTCCAATTGCATCTACCCAACAACACCAGAGACATTATTATACAATTTAATACACTATAAATCAAATACCAACCATACATACTGCCAACCTAACGCATCTCTACGTCTCGTAATGAGTGAAACTGAAAAGTATGTTCAATTTTTATGGGTGCAATGTCATGCATAACTATACATTCAGTATAATCTACCACCGCAACCTCATAATCACTAGATAGCTTATTGTATTTTTTGTTTGCAATCGTCACATAAAATTTTGATATTTCAACTGTCTAAATTATTTTAAGAAAATAAAACATTAATATCTATAATCATTTTAAAAAAATTTTTAACATACCTCTCCAACATATATAGTTAAAAAAAGACGATCACACTGTTTATCAATTGCTTTTACACGTAACGTTTCAGAATAATCCGTAATGTCGAAATAAAAGAATCGATTTTCACCGAGATTGTATGTTCTCATTGAACTTTTGAAAGTAACTCTTCCTCGTATAGTGTGTCTATAAACGAGAAAACATAAAACGTAAAAATAAATACTAATAATGAAAAAAAAAAAGGAAAATATCAAATACCGAGCACGTACCTTCTCTCTGTGCTGAGATCCACATCGCAAACACGAATCCAAATTGGCTTTTCTTCTAGTCCACAAGCCTGTGAATCATTTTTACACATCGTATATTCCAAATGAACGATTTCTGACAATGTACTCTTATCCTTTTGTTCACATACTACATTCATATCAACAATTTGACAAACAATTCTACAAGGAAATGGGAAAGACTAAAGTTGTTACACTGATTGTAAATTAAGCATACTTATTTTCTTCAAGAGATTCGATGTTCAACGATTCTAAACGAACCATTACACATGGCACTAGTTCATTTACTTTTTTCGTTTTACATACACATCCTATTAGGAAAATAATTAAGTACAAACGTATAAAATCATAGCCGTCATACCATAAAACGAATCTGTAGAATCCGATAACCGCAAGCGAACACTTGCCACATCACGTTCATTACAAACGTCAGCATTGACGTACAGTAAAGAAGCTTCCTATTATTTTTAACTATTAGAATTAGAATAAACTCACATATTTTTAAATACCTCTAGCAACAGTACAACAGGTAAAACTAGTTCTTCACCACGTAAAAGTTTCTAAATACATAGTGTTACAATATTCAAACCATTTCAAAGTATAAGCAAGAACTTACAGCAATACATCCTTTACTTAATAAATCCATAAAAATACTGAAAAATATAAATACAATCTGAAATATTTTTCTGAAAAATAACATATAAAAATTGCAATGTCATTAAGGAGCTCAATTTATCAACATTTAAAATAGAATCTCCATGCACATAGAACATGTACTCGTCAGTAAGAACACATTCTTTTGTTCTACCATATACATAATTATGAGATTTTTCTCATACGAACATCTAAAATAACCAACGTAAATGAAATCTACTATCCCATTTGAAAATATATTTGGAACAGCATCATAAAATACAAAAAATCAACATCCAAGAATAGAAATAAAATAAATCCAACCATAAGAGAGTCAACGTTAAAACTGGAAGAACATTGTCCGTCTATTTCTTTTCACATTTGCTTTTCTTCTTATTAGACACCATATTACTATCTTTATCTTGATTCAAACGTGTTCTCGAACGAAGATGCCATGCAGGTGGTGACCAAAATTCCAAATCAATTCGATTATCCAATTTATCAGATAATTTCTTCTTAACATTTTTTCTTTTGCCCTTCTCAGGAATAAACGTTTTCAATTCACATTAACGACAGATAAACCAACATTTGTCATATCACCATCTACCATACCTTCATCTCCATTTCCAACATGTTCGAATTGTTGTAATGGATCATCCATAACAATATCAGGTACAGTGTGGGTGTGGGAGTGGGTGTGAGTGGGTGTGAATGTTCGTATGGATGAACTGATTACCGACACCCATACCCACACCCACCCACACCCCACACCCACACCCCACACCCACCCACACTTACACCCCACACTCACCCACACCCTTTTTTTTAGTCTTAACCCCGATTATATATAGGGCTTCACCACGTGCTGTTGGTCATTTGAATTGAGACTCAGGTATGAGTAACTAGTATGAAGAATAGATTTTGAGGAGTATTATTTGATCAAAAAATAGTATATGCAGTCTCACCCCGTACTATATAAAGAGCTGCACCACGTGCTCGTGGTCATTTCAATTGAGATTCAGGTATGATTCACAAGTATGAACAATGCATGTTTGAGGATTATTATTTGATCAAAAAATAGTATATGCAGTCTCACGCCGTACTATATAAAGAGCTGCACCACATGCTCGTGGTGATTTCAATTGAGATTCAGGTATGGGTAAGAAGTATGAATAAAAGATATTTGAGGAGTATTATTTGTTATCGAAAAAGAGCCATTTTTAGTCTGTTTTAGTATTGTTCAGTTTGACGGTCTACAATAGAAAGGCGTGCACCACGTTCTCGTGAACATTTGAATTGAGATTCACGTATGGGTAACAGGGATGAGCAATGGAGTTTTGAGTAGTATTATTTGATCAAAAGAGTGTGTTTTGATCCTGTTGAGTCTCGCTTCTCTTCATATATAGAGCCGCACGGTAAGACTTCCGGTATTGCGGTATAGAAGGAACTACAAAAAAAGACGTTGAGCAGGCGATTCTTGTTCTGAAGAGCAGTCGTTGAAATAGCTATTTTCATTGCGCTCCTATATGCTCAGTAAGTAATGGCCTTTCTTGAATTTCATATATATTTAAAGACGTTTTCCACAATGCTACATGTTATACGGAAACTGGCATGCCTGGTCCCTATGCTTTTAACGAAGCACCGTTCCTTAGAGAATATCCCGAAGTGTAGCCATGGACTAGAATGCAATCCACCTTATAAACCAAAAAAGTTCTTTATGGTTTTTGCACATGCTCTTTTACAGGTTTCCTGTTATCAGACACATCTTCCGAAAAGTTCGAAAAAGCCTGAATCTGACCTATATTCAAAATTCTTCCCCGCTATGAAATCTCACAATACAAATATTCAGATACCTAAAGGAGAATCTTTCGTTAGTATTCCCTATCTTTAGAAGTATCCCAAGCTCCTCACAAACTCACACAACCTCTACTACCCAATCTTATTACAACATTTTCGCACTGTTATCAGAAGCTGTGTCGCGCGGGAAAAAGTCATAAAAAGGCCTCAATTTTCTTAGAATCGGCAGATTTTCCCACTTTTTGCCACTTCCATACGGCGTATCGAGCAGCGGTAATGTTCTCCAAAGTCAACAAAAGCATGTATTTCTCTCGCATGAATAACTCCTACTTCCGTGTCTATCGAGTTATGCTCACACCACTTGCCACTGAAGACAACAAATATTTCAGACTTTCTCAGACTTACACCACCAAAGAAAAACACTTTTTCAAACTTTTTCAATCCAACACCAAGACTCATTGAGACTTTTCCACACTGCTTTGAAACACACAAACTGACTCCTTCAGATTTTTTCCGACTTTTTTCAAACAAAGAAACAAACTGATTCAGACAGTTTGAAACTTTTTCCAAACACAGAAAAAGACTTATTGCAACTTTTTCAAAAGTCGAAAAGACTTTCTGAGACGTCTTTCACTCACAGAAAAAGTCTTTTTCACACTTTATGAGACTTTTGTGAAGCTCAGAATAGTCTCAGAAAGTCTAAAAACTCTTTTTCTCTAATTCAAAAAAGGTTCCATAGGTGTCCATCAGTTGTTTTCTATGATCCTAAACAAGTACTCAATGTGTCTCAATGACTCTTTTTCTGTGATTTAAAAAAGTCTCAAACGGTCTCAATCAGTCTTTTTCTGAGATTTAAAAAAAAGTCTCAATTAGTCTCAGTGAGTCTTTTCGGGATGGTTTAAAAAAGGTCTGAATCGGTCTCGATCAGTCTTTTTCTGTGATTGAAGAAAGTTCGAAATAGTGTGAAACATGTTAGGCGTTTCTTTTATTAGTGGAATAGCGGAAGTCGTGTACTATGAGTTTAGGTCCGTTTACGATTGTATTACGTTCGTAAACGGTGCCGTATACGGCCGTGCCCGTTGTCGTAGGTGACATGTCCCGCTGCTATTAGGGTCGTATACGATCGCCGTGTTGTGCCGTATACGTCACGGCGAGTTACGGTCGTAATATGGTCCCACGAAATACTGCGTATATATGGCCGTAAATAGCCGTAAATTTGGCGTATACAGTAGTTTACGCCGCCGTAAACTGCAGTATACGGCTGTTTCTGGTCGCCATAATGCTCGTTCTGGGTTGGTTGGTTTTATTTTTTCGTTTAGTTTTTAGTAGAACTACGCCATTAAAATTGAATTTCACCAATGAAGAATCAGATTTAAAAAATAAACAATTTTTATTTATTATTATTATTGGAACTATTGGCATTGTTTTACTAATAATTCTTTTGATAATTATTATGAATATTCAACATAAAAAAAAACAAAAACCATCTAAAGATTCAAAATCAACTAGAAAAAAAATCTTTATTTGGTTCAAAATTTCATTTAAAAAAACCTAGAAGAATTTACAATCAAATGATTCGTTTGATTCAGATTTAACAGTTGAAAGTACTGCTCAAAAATCAATAAAATCAAAAGAGTAAAGATTTAGATAAATTTTGCATTAGAAACTGTTGAAAACCACAATTAAATATAATACTTTAAGTATTTTAATATAAAATGAGTTTTACTATAATTTTCCATGGAATCTGCTTACAAAGTTCCAGAATTTTAGGACGAAATATCTTCAATAGATGATTTCGTTATTTGTAGTTATTTTCGAAAATTCACATCTCGCAGATGAGGTCCTATTCGAAAATTAAGGTAAAAAGTCATATCTTAGCCGAATCGCAGTTTGTACTCATATTGTTTTAGAGTTTCTTTAGTCTATTCATTTCTTAATTGTAAAAACAAATTCAGCGCAAACAGATGAGTAAAAGTAACGATGTTTGACGACTCGTTAGCTCAAAAGAAATCATCTGGTTTGACATGAATCTTTCCGAAAATTATAGCGACTATGAAAACAATCAGTCAGCATGCTTGTTTGATCAAGGTAATAATTATACCTTGGTCAATGAATCCATCGTGTGTGTGTTTTTACAATATGGATCATCATATATCTCTGCATCGTAGGGTGTGGGTAGAACAAATGTACCCACACCCTCACCCAACACCTACACCCTTGATCAACAATACTCTTTGTCTTTAAAGAGTTTGCAGAATGATTGTTACATTGAATGCAACAATTAATATTATGATGATGAAGGTGAACCATGTTGCTATTTTGCAGTAGTATCTGATAAACAGCATGGCAAACATTGACGTAGCCAACTGTTTCTTTTCACCTTCGATCGATTTTCACAATCGCCAATCCACAAATGAATCCATGAACGATATTGATAGTCGATATGACAGATGAAATTATGATTTATTGATAGATGGCGTGTATTTTCAATGAACCATTCCTGTGTTACTTGAGGTTCACGTAGTTTTTCCTCTGTACTAATCTGACAATTTTTAACGAAGAATGAAGCATTTGATAAATGTTCGAACCGATCGATTAAAATCGTCATTTGCCGACGAGTATTGACAGAAATGATCAATCGTTGAACACATGGAAAAAACTGAGTCCATGAAAGCTCTTCATCATCTAAAAACCTTGAATAGTGAGTTAGATTTAATGTACGAATGTTGACGAGAGGCATGATATTAGTCTGATGGGAAATTTTCCAAGAAAAAGAACTGGTAATTATAAGATGAGAGAGCATCGGCATCAATTGATGAATGAGTTTTATTAGCATCTCTAAAGTCCATTCGCTTATTTGCACAGTCAACACTTCAACTTTTGAAAGATCAAACTGTTGATGATCAAAGTTTGGAGTTGAAAGTGACAGCTTCCGAATGTTTTTATAGCGATATGTCGAAGTCTTACTATTATCAAGAATAAGTTCAGTGATATGATCATAAAATATATCGTATTTCTCTCTAGGTACAGTTGTTGTATGAGGTAAAATTGATGCCGACCGATGTGAACAGATTGTTGGAGTAAATCGAGGTACAGTGAAAAGACTCCGTGATTGACGATTATAGACGACGAACCATTGTCGTTCTTGATCGATCCAAAATGAAGTTAGGAAAGGAGCAAGTATAACGTCGTCGTTGACCCAATCATGTGTTTGATACCATGCTAATTTGAAATGGAAATCAAATTTAGTGAGCATTGTCAGTTGATTCCTAATAAATATTTCCCAGTGATATCCATCACATAAAGAGTGGTGACCATTATAATTAACAATCAATTCTAAGTGTTGAAGAGAAGGCATTCGTAAGAGAAATTGTTGAATTGAATCTTGTGATATTGAAACATCAAAAAAATAGGAAGACATGGGGTTAGATTAGATTAGATTTATTATTTTCTACACTCACTTCGTACATTCATCGTCATATAGAGATAAACAAGTTTGAATGGTGACTCTTGATCATTATTGATCAAACGATTCATTTCCATTGAACTCCAATATATGATTGAAACATGAAGTGAAATTAGATTTGATGCAAAACGAAGTATTGAATACAATCGAGAAAATGAACATCTTTCTAAAGATAAATAGCGTAGACGGGGTAAGTGGATAGGTGGAATTAACATTCCATGATTGGAATAATCATCAGAACAAGAATTCACAATGATTCGTTTTAATTGAGATACAATGGAATTGATTGAAATTTGAGAATTGCTATCGATTTCAATCGAATCAAGACATGGAAGTTTGTGTATGCCGGAAAAAGCAGATATGGAATTACGATCGATACTGATCAATGTTAATGCACGAAGATGAATCAATTGATTAATAGAAAAGAATGAAAGAAACAATTGAGATTGTCCTACGGTATCTTCACTATCTGAGAGTATAAGTGATTGAATTTGACAAGGTTTAATAGAACGACAAATGAGATCGAAATCTTTCTTACGAATTGATTCAAAATTAAGCAAGTAACGGTTATAATTGTATAATACTTGATTAATATACTGAGTGACATTCAGAAATGAATGAAAAATGTCTTGAGCCCAAAAATATTCAAATATCATATACAGACATTCGACAGGCAAACGATCAAGAAGACATGATGACATATCTATCTAAAAAATCAAGTTTTTATTACTTATTTGTTTCTTGTCGTAAATACTGAAAAAAAACAAGAATGAGTCATTCAATGTTTTTAGTCACAGAGCAACACTTTTTTTTTGCTTCCATTTTCTTTTCCTTAGAACATTGTGTCGTCATCTAGCAACAACCGCTATATTTTTTTTTGTTGCAACTTTATAACATGCCAAGAAGAGTAGATCGCAGAGACCGAAATAAATAGAAAAATCTCGATTCGGACTAGGTTCTAAAATTTCAAATTCGATTCGTTTTCGACCTCTGGTGCGTTATTCCCTCAAATAAAAACGATTAACTCATCGCGAACTATTCATTTTCATTGTTCTGTCTGTCCAATACATACGACAAAGCCCATTATGATGATTTGACTGCCAGAAATTGCAGCAGTACCTGAATTCCGTGAAATCTGAACTTTTGAGGATTTCGGAACTCAGATAACAAAGAAAGAAAAGCAGGTAGCAGCAACAATTGAGAAGACTTCGAGGAACTGAAGAATCTCAAGGAATCTAAGAAACCCAGGAAATTCGAGGGTCTCAACTAAGCCTAGGAATTGAAATAATCCAAGGAAGTTAAAGAAACGACGGAATCTAAGTCATGTATGAAAGTCAATAAATCGTAAGAACTCTCAAATCTTAAAGTTCTGATTCTAGTAACATAAATAAATAAAATTTTATCACCATATTCTCTTTTATTGCATCTGCTAAATATTCAGTACCCTTAATATCAATATCATTGGCAACGATCTCAAGTATTTTGAGTGCCTGTATTAGACAATAATGACCATTTAGGAAAAAAATTAATTAAAAGAAAATTTCCATTACTATGTTTTTCTTCAAAGTATCTCCAATAATTTCAGCACCCTCATCAAGAAGTTCATTATATGAAAGATACAATTTTGTGATTGTCTGTATGAAGTAAACAATAATAAAATGAAACAGTACTAACAATGGAGGCGTTTGTGTTGATAATCCGAAAGATAGGACATATTCGGGTCCGATGAAAGCTCCTACTGACAAACTAACAAAGTTAGAATATTAGCGGCCCTTGGTTTGCCTAGAAAGAGATATTTAGATTTTAAATTGAGCTATAAAAATGAATCAGGAAAATTTTTCTCCAATATTAAAAAGAGAAAACATAGTGTTGTTCGAGGCGATTATGGGGTTTGTAGGGTCTCTCTTTAATATGATCCGAATAAGACTATGTTCTGTTCTTATAATAGTAGGGTGAATTTTTCGTGTAGCTCATGGAAACAGTTTTTTCTATGAACCACTAGGAAAATTCACT
>CAJNOP010001782.1:10730-24124 GCA_905250075.1 Rotaria sp. Silwood1 | reverse complement strand
TCACAAATAGTTAAGTAAAAAATTTTCTTAAGAATATCCACCAGATAAATAAGTAGATTGACTTTTTTTGATATATTTAAGGTTACTGAGGGAAAATCTACAACTTATGGGTATTGGCAAGATCAAAATAGAGGGTTTGTACCATATCGAGGTAATTCTCTGGTGGACAATGTTTCGAAAAAAACAGAACATCTCTTTAGATATACATAATCAACCACTTTTGAATATTACTCTGTTTCATTCGACTACTGATATCAATTAAAAAGCATGATATTATGTAATATTGATAACTAATCACTTACATCTTCGGTCTGATGATAGTCTCAAAAAATTTCAGTGAACTGAGTTCTGTTGAGAATTCTATGCTGCCATAATTATCAAGACAAGAAGTTTAGTATGAATGAAGTCTAACATTTTAGACTCGTATTAAATTCTAATTTTCAGTTTCGAGAGAGATTAAAAGAAGAGCTCATAGAAATTCAAACGTTGTCTATCCATATTATTAGGCTAAAGGCTATCATATTAAATTATCCTATCTCTCTCAAGACATGTTTATACTTCACTGCTGAACTATGTAGTAGAAGAATTTGTTTTTGTGAAAAGGCTAGCTTTCTCATGTGATTCATTGCATTTCTACCATTGGAATGGAGCGGAGCTTTGAGAGATGCTACATTAATGACCAAAGTAGCATATTCGTAATCAGCAGGATCATTTATCTCACCTCCCTTAGAGAGTTCGAGAGAATGTCTCTCGCCCTAAACAAAAAAAAAGATTTTGCAAAAATCAGCCAAAAAAGATAAAATAAAGAGCATAAGAAATGAAACGTTCATATGAGAACCGAAGTTATGTCGCGTTATTCGCTCACTTAGATACTCTGCTTATAAGACCAAAGTATTATTCTCTTTCCTCTCACGCATGTGGTTCTGTTCTCGTTAAGTATAAATGTACCACGTGAATGTTCACACCAATGCCATCAGTTATTATTTGAAACTTTTTTGTAGCGATATTTATGTATCTAGCTTTATCTAATACTAGTCCTTGATGTTTGTCTCTATATTTTACAACAAGCAAAAAAAATTTTATCAGCAAAATATTGAAACCAAACGAAAAAATATTTTTTAACAGCTTTCTTTTTTTTGCGGCAGTGTAACAACCACACAGAATAATCAAAAAAAAGAATGAATTCTTTAAGAAATTGTGATACCATAAAAATTCAATACAACAATTACATCCTTGAAAATAGCTATAAAGGCTGAACGTTCAGTGGACCAAAGTGACCTATTCAGAGTTTTAACAGACTTATTCTCTCTTCAGAACAAACTCAAAAGGTTCTTATGATATTGGCTAATTTAGAAATGAGAAGGGAACGAACTGTTTTTGAAGAATAAATCGTGCAATATTTTTTGATGGTCCAAAAACTCGTTATCTTTGTTTTACAGATGAACAGCTGCATATTTAATGATGCAAATGATGACGTTCTCTCTCATCCAGCAAGATACCCGATAATGGATAGAAAGAAAAAGCAATATTGATTGTAAATAATTCATCTAAAATCTTAAGATCTTGACTTTAGCGACCAGTCGATAAAAATACAAATTATTTTTACGGGAAAGAATAACTCTCGACTTATTATAGTCTTGACATATTCCAAGATGCCGTAGATGTTGCTTGAAGCACTTCATCTTTGAATTTTGTTTCACTTTCTATTTATGATTATTCATTTCGAATTTTTGAAGCTTTTCGTTTTCAAAGGAATTTTTACAAGTACTTCTAAAATTTTTTTGTGTGTGCAAATGTTCGAGTCACAACATCATTAGATTTGAACAATTTCACATTTTTATGTACACGTGACATAGCATCGTTAAGATAGAAAAAATAAACAAAAAAAACCTTGTTTCTGAATGAAGAAAACAACCCATAGTGATTGAAGAGAAGGGAAAAGAGAATAAGGAGCTTTTATCATTCTCGTTGAAAAAATCCTTTTCAAAATCTGCTATTGAGAATAGAAAATATGTCTGTGAAAATTTAATCAAACATTCCTTTCACTAGCAGTTACTAATGATGTATTTTTAGAATATTCATCCCATATAAATAAATTTTAAGAAATTGATATGTTTCATATAGGGTAAAATTTTAAAATACTTTTTTTGATGTATGAGAATATTATTTTCGAAAAGAAATGTTTGGTTTATTTTAATATTCGTTAGTTTTATAATCAATCAATAAAACAACAAGATGATAAATTTGTACGAATAGGCACCATGCCATGGCAGGTGTCAACGAAAATGAAGATAGAGTAAATTGAAACCTAAAAACTTTATAAACAAGCTTATTTCTTTAGAAAAAAACGCAAGAAAAACTTCTCGATCATTCAACAAGAGTTGTTTGATTTTGTTCTCTCTCTTTTACCTCTTCATCTTTTTCTCTACACATGTCCATGATACATTCGAGCAATCGCATGAACAGAAAAAAGATGAACAGACCAGGCAAAAGAAAAGAACAAATTATATTTCATTGAAGGAATATAGAAGTTCTATTGTTTTGCAACACTAAACTTATTGAATTAAAAAATTTGCTTGTCACTAAATAGAAGCTATGTTATGGAATAACTTGACGTAATTATATATTTGCGTCATTTATTTTATTCATGTAGTTTTATTCATGTGCAATATGATCCAAATTTTTTCCACGGTTCGCATACTTATTTTCGACAAAAAAATTCTCGTTTAACGTGCAAGCCACCTAATTCCTTCGAAGATGACGTCTTTTTATAATCTTTTCTAGCTCTCACACAACACTAGAATACGAAAAAACAACTTTAACAAAATATTTCTTCATTTGATTGTCTTATTGTATTGATGATTTTCCTGTTTTTTGTCACATGCAGAGACAAATATTCTCAAAAACAAAAGATTTCGGATAAAGATCAATATATATGAATCAATTTAAAACCAACTCTAACAATAATTGATGATATTGCATTTGAATATTCACTTGATACAATTCAGATGTTAATGAGAGGGAAGAAAATATACTACAAAAAAGGCAACCGTACTTCGTAGTTAACAATATCTAAGCGAGCAAAAAGTAAGTTGTCAAAAATAAAAATGCTGCACAAAGACTTTTTATTCTTGATAATCAGTTGATTCTTTTAATAGAAATTAGAAAAATTCTTTTAAATCACTTAGCGAGATTTTCTCAACTTGTAATTTAGACGATACAAAAAGGATAGCTTTGGTTAGATTTTTCTACATTTATTTATTTTGCAGTGTTCGATTGAATTTCTGGTATATTTTGAAAAATAATTTTAAGCAACTGAATATTTATTTATTTCATTTTAATATCTTCTTTATGATACGCCTCAAATCATTTCACACTAAAATCAGAATAACTATTATTATATTTTTACATTCAGTGTTTTTTATCGAATGATAAAATATATAAACGCGTATGTTTTAAGTAAAGCTACACACGAGCGCCCTCTTTAAAATTTTAGAGGCGATTTGTGTGTGTAGATAGAAGCTTTACCGGGCAAAGTTCACATCTTATAAAGATTCAGAGTATCGTAAGGTTGTGTGTGAATTGCGTTCAGGTAATGACTCCGCGGAAAAGATTGAAACAAAACAGCATATCTTATAGACATATATGATTCAATCTCTTTCAACTAGTTATCTATTTCATTCAGATATTGATCTTATTTCAAATTTATTTGTAACATGATTACAATAGTTTAAATTTGCGTTCTCTATATCCTTTTTTGAACGATTAACTCCTTTCTTTTTTTTCGTTCTTTTGTCTTTCTGCTCTGCTTACTAGAATATGTGGAAATAAACTTTTTCACATATGTAATGTATGCAGTTAATCGTAAACGAGAAAAAGAAAAGCTGTGTACTGTTAGAGAGATGTGGATGATGATTGATTTATTATTGAAAAGAAATATTCGACCAAATATTAATATAAAAATTCTTTCGAATGAGGATAATAGTTATACCTAAGATATCTTTATTTTCGAACATATTTCTTAAGTCTGCTCTAATATTCAAAATGATATACACATTTCTGAATCTGAATAATTGTTTCATCAGATCTATAAATCCTAATGACGTGTTTTTCACTATCCTAATTAAATAGACCTAAAAATAACTTTGGTCGAAATGATCGCAATCAGAATAGTATTTTATCTTCAATGGATCATAATTATTATTGTGTGATATCAGTTTTTTGCGAAAACAACATTGTTAGCTTGGCTGAATGCATAATTTAAAGCGTAGTATGGGGATAAGATTTATTTGCAGTAGAAAAATAAGAGGAAAACTTAACTTTTTTTAATTGAAATACAATTTGGTTCTTTGAAACAATCACACTTCTACTTTATGGCTCTGATTTTGTTTGTAAAAAGAAAAAAAGGTAATAGTAGAAAGGAAACGATGATTTTCAATTACATATTAATCATTATTTATTTGTTGCAATATGTTTGCTTGCTGATCAATGGTTTTTATTTGAGTTAATTGCTCATCAGAAAGTTAAAAAATATGATTTCAACTTGAAAAATGATATCTTACAAATCAGCACAATTATCACAAGATACCTATAGTTGCATTTGTCATATCTTTTATTTTTCACATATGCGCACGTGCACACATCTGAATCTTTATAAGAGTTTGAAGAAAAGGAATAATACGAACAAGAAGAAGAATGACTGTTATTATTGATTAAAAGAGAATATAAACAATTTCATTAAAATTAAAGGACTCGAGAAAGACTCGGTCTTTCTGAAAAACTGATTCTTTCAGCAGCATAACATACGAAAAACACTCCACAAATATGTGCTACATTATTGATAATTATATTAATAATGCCAATTGAACATGCAATAATAGACAGCAACACTATCATAGAAAACTAAAGTTAGATATACGATTACACGAACACCGTGGAGCATATGGCTAGATGACGTCAATGAAACCGAATCAAATTTTTATATTAATTCTATGGGAAATTTTTGCTAGAAAAAAGAAACAAATTGCATTCTGATCAGTTAAGCAATTTCTATAAAGTATCTTTTCTTTTTGGATTAATTCTCAATAAGCAGGACTTATTAAAAAAATCAGAATACAGGCTGAAGAAAGAATCTAAAATGTAAAGTGTAGCTATATTTGAGCACGTTTTACTTTTTTTTCTCAACAACATCATATCTTATGTAAGCGTATATGTAATACGGATTAGACATGAGACGTTTTTATATTTGATAACTTTCTTTCATGTAACAACTTTGGAAGTGCTAATGAAAGAAAGAGAAGGAATAAGCTTCTAATGTTTCAAATGGTACGTTTTATTGATGTCAGTACAAAAGAAAGGACATAGAAAAGAGATTACATTTTTTTTGGATCATAAAAAGAGTGCAAATAGACAATAGACTCCATCAATATATTTTTTCAGACTTCATACAAGCTTCAAATACTCATTCGAAAATAAAAGTGTCCTACATAATTAGGATTTTAAGTTTTCGTGAGACTATTCCACTCATTCATAAGGAATACTTGAATTAATATTTTTTTCGAGTTTTATTTTTGGAAAAATTGCTCGAATATCATCAAGACCTGCACGATGGAAAGTTTTCTTTTCTCCTCTTTGATTACCTGGACACCTAATATGAGAATAAACAAATTTGGTCATGCTCATGTCAACCCAAACCATATATGATGAAAGAATGATAACTACCAAAAACACAATTGCAAAGAAATTCAGAAAGCAAAAAAGCTCTGCTTTTTCTTTAACGATATTTCATTCTCTACAATGATTTATAGGTACTCATTAGCAAACCAAACATCCTGTACCAAAACTTTTTACCATTATCTTAAATTAGTTCTCAGTAATCTTTTTATAAAAAACTCCAAGAATTTCCAGTGATAGATTTCATACTATCTATATGAACGAAAAATACTATTTTTGATAATAAATTGTTTCCCTCTTTGTAGGGTTTTTTGGAGAGAAAATGACTTTAAACTAAAGAACGTCATATTTTCTTTTTTCTATTTGAAAGAAAAAAGCATCAACAACATTTATTAGTATTTTTTCTTTGTTTATTTTATTCATCATAAATCTTTTATCATTATCTTGCAACATTTTTCTTTTGGAAAAACTCAAGAACAACTCAGTGTTTATCTATTTCTTTTTTAAACATCTTTATTAATTGCAGTATGAATTTTTATTATATATTATGATTTTTGTCGCATTAAATTCATAATAATTTGAACATTTTTAAAGATGTTTTCTCTTTTTTCACTATGATATAGAAACGCGCTCGTGAATTCAAAAAGTGATATGAGACACCCTCTTTCAAATTTTAGAGGCTATACGTCATTTTGATGCAATGGCGATTTTTGTGTGTACATGCAAGTGTGCGTAGATTATCTCAACTTTAAAATACCGAGTTGTTCTAATTTTAATCTGTTATCTAAGTAGACGCGACGTGCAAAATTTAAGAATGTATTTAATAAGATCTGTTACTCAGACTACATTAAACTTTTTATTTCTACTATTTATAACATAAAAAAAGTATATAAGTGATTTTGGTTTCAAATATAAGAGTTTTGTACGAAAAAAGATATACTGCAACTCCACTCTGCTCGAATAATTTTTTATACCTCCTTCAATGCGTTAGTGAGACTGTACAAGAAGACTTATCTGTGATTGGTGTACACACAAGAGACGATCAACACTATTTTCCAGCATTAAATATTCATTCACATAGAATTAATTCATGTAATTTATAGCGTTGATCCTAGTGGTACATAGAAAAATAAAATTGGCTAAACATCATATAAAAAAGTGCTTTTTTATTGAGTATTTCCGGTATGGGTGAAAACAACATTGTTTTCTAATCCTTAGACAAAAGAAAGCTACGATGAAAAAAATGTATTCCTTAAGTAGAGCACATTTCTTTCTACTGAATATGTATCATACGGAAAATTTCAACTTAAAGCAGGTGCGCAACAGATTTCAAAAAAATAAAAACTATCATGTTGAAATTGTATCATCAATAAAAACTAAACAGATCAATGGATCAATCTGAAATTGATTTACTAGTATACTAGAAACTATAGGCTGTAATCTGAAGAAAATCAGATTATTCTAGCTCATTCAGTTTTTGAGATCTACATAAAATAAAATAAAATAAAATAATCTACTGGTAGAATTATTTTTGATAGCCACTGTACATGCAGTTTGCATGATATTGAGGTCAGTCCTGACATGTCATGCATGATTACGAATGATCCTGAAATACGACAGTATATCATCGTTTACTACAGGATGACATACGACCGTAATACAATGTATAATTGAAAACGATCACTTATGACCGTTTTTTATTCGATATGATCAATGAACTCTTAAAGTCTCAATATTTCACTAGTTAATAATCATCTTATTAGCTTAAATTTTGTGTTGTTATCATCTTACCGAGTCGTTATTTGTGTTTTTGATGATTATTGACTGAATAGGAACTTTTTCTTATTTTCTCAAAAGATTTTTCACTTAAGAAAAACATTCACCGATAAAAGGAAACAGTCAAAACATACCAACGGTTCTAATTAATTATAGTTTGGTGACTAATAAGAAGGATAGACTCGGGTACGTGATAAATAATGATAAAACATGATCTAGTAGTTAAGAAGTGTATACGAATATTGATAGAAAAATATTTATAACATACTAGCCGTACCAGTTATCCACTGGAAAGAAAGATGAGCTGCACATTCAGATAATCTTATTAAATTTTTCAGAAAGCACGTAGAATTATTATTATTTTAAACATTGATGTAACGTTAGTCATTCTCAATTAAGAAAAACTCTTGTACAACTGCACCGTTATGCTACGTGCACATGCATGAAACCTAATGGCATATACGCGTTTACAAGCATGAAAATTAAGGCATTTACAAGTTTAATATTCTTGCATGCGAGATCAGACGAATATTTTTTTTCTAGGAATTTGGCATGCTAAGACATTAAGACTCATTCGTATGCACGCAAGAGAGAGTCAGAATACTTATAAAAAAAGCACGTATACTAAATACGCATGAAGACAAAAGAGCCTTTTTCAAAGGTACATAATTTAGATCCTAAATAAAACTCCTTCATTACTCAGACATCTACTTAGATCAGGACTCGATCAAAATCTCTTGAATATAGTGATCATCCGATTACTACCCTAATACACATGTACATGAATGCTAACAACTCTAGACAATTTAAATAGTTACCTTAGATGATGACAGCCAGACTTGAACCAGCCAATCACTGACACATACTAGCTTGAAATGTTGTCTCGTTCAAAACTAGAGATATTTCAATTAGAACTTTATCTTTTCAATTTATTCATGCAACAGTACTTACCTTTGTCTACGCAAAATATTCCACAATTCATGTATCTTTTATTTTTTTTTGTCTTGCATTCAACTATCTGTTTATTACTTTTAAATATCTGATAGAAATTATCTATCTAGAAAATAATGTTTAATAAGATTTAAATGGCCTATAAGACATGTACTTCATTTGTCTTAGATACGTTAGATATCTCACATCATAAATAATTGTATAGATTGAGAATTTTTTTTTGTATAGGTATATAAAATGAATAATTTCTTTGCTAATTTGATCTTATCTCTCTCTGAGTTTTGGAGAAAAGATTTGAGATATTTTTGTTTTCGAGACGAGGACATTGGGGCATTGATTTTTCTTGCGTTCTGTAGGTAAAAAAAATTCGATAGATATTTTCCAATGTCGGGACATTGGGACATTGACTTATCCTAGACAGTCAAACGATCAATTGAGTTGTTTCATATAGAACAAAATGGCATAGTCCATGCTTCAAAACGGTGAAAATATCAGGACGATATCTTTTGTTGCGTGAGAGTAATAAATAATTTAAATTATGGAGTTACTTTTCAAACATCCTGTAGAATCGTTTTTTTCCTAATTTAGAGTATTAATTATGCTTTCACATAAAGCGAAATGTGTCAAAACATTAATATATTTTGATCCAGCTGATCATCATTCAACAAAATGTAGTGATATTCAAAAATTACATGACAAAAATCATTAATACATTATTTTCTTTTTAAATATTTTTAAATAAAATAAATCAAGAAGAAGGTGAGAAATAATATCTCTTTTATATCATTTTGATTTTATTTACAATGAACAACATCAAAGAGAACATATGTTTTAGGATTTTTGTTCGAATATTTGTATGTGATGCTGCATTATATGGCAATTCAAGCGCTGTTGTTGCTTACGTATAGACAAGATCTGTCAATAGATTGGGCTTAGATTTAATTTAAACTATACATTTTCTAATGGATTAGTGAATTGTAGACAGTGACTTATTGGTGGTGTGTTAGTACTAGAAAGGATAGTAGTTGATTTCCTTAAAAACCTATACGTTGCGTGTTCAACGACTGACTTTCTATATCATTTAAGAGTATATTGATTTCCAATGTAAGTGAACATTTATTTTATCTTACTGCTCAATGAACTCATGTCTATAAAGAACATAGACATATTAATATAAAGGAGCAACTTATTCCATCGTCATTTAATTTGTCGACGGATAAGAGAACGATGGACGTCATGAAGAGGAACAAAGCGAGAGAGAAAATGACAGGAAAGAGAAACAGAAGAGGCAATTGTTTATTATGTCGTAGCAGGTAATTCTGATAATATTTTTTGGAGAAGATGAATAGTGATAATAAACGATTAAGAAAATATGTGAACTCATTGCCAAATTCAAATGTTGGATGATAAATAGAAACAAAACATATAAAAAAATATTTATTATTTTATTCGCACTTCCTTATCAGTTCGAAATGTTGATCAAAACGATTATTTAGGTGAGCATAGATTCAATAAAATACCTATTTTTTTAGAATATAGTTTAAACAGAAGATTAATATTTACCTAAGCATTTGTATAGAGTTTTCTCACATGATTCACTCCATGTTTACGCGTCCAGTCATTTTGTAAAATTGCACCTATCTTATTAATAGCTAAGCATTCGTTAACAGCATATTTAAGGAGTATTGATCGGCATCTATTATCTTCTAATAAATGTTGCACAAATTTATTATTTTTGAATGCTTTTTCATCACAGTCTGTATCAAAATGAGCAAACAGTCCAATACCCCAGTTATGACTGCACAAAACACTTGTATCCAGAAATTCTTGAAATAAAAAGGCAACAGTCATTGTCAATGACCATTTGTTTGATGGAAGATAGCTAAACTGAATGTTTACAAAATTTTCTTCGAACCATTCTTGAAACTTCTGTTGCACATTAGTTGCATTAATTTTTTCTATTTGACTTGATTTAAATAAACCAAAACGTAAGAAAGATTGAAGTTGTTCTTTAATGTGATTCCATGATTGAATATGATTAAATGGTGAGAAGATGATAGAAAATAAATATGTTATCTGTTTATATAAAGATGAATCTGACTTTGGTAAATGCCCTGTTTCGATTAAGATGACATGCAATTTAAATTCGTGTGAAAATAATATTTGTATTACTGCTGGTAGGTCGCATATTCTGTCATATTTTGTTTCAATAAGGAAATAATTTTTTTGTGATACGAGTTTGATTAGTTCATTCATTGTGTTGTCTTTTGTCAAAATATTTATAAAATGAATTTTTTTGGGTGATTCTGGGTCAAATTTCTTTAAAGTGCTGCTGTATGCTTCGAAAATAGTAATTTTTTTATTTATGTTGTATACTTTTTAAAAGATAGTAATTGTCGATTATTATTGAAATATTTCTAAAATAGAACAATAAATATAAGATAATTTATTTCTTAAAGTGTATGAAGAAAGGACATGCATATAAAAATACAAAATAGATCAGAAATATTTCAAATATCTATGAGAAAGGTCATTAATTTATTCAACCATTCTATGTATCCATCGGCAGAATCTACTACTTCTCACAATTGTAATTGTAAACTAGAAGAATAACTACATGATCGTCCTTAACATATGTTCATCAAGTATCTCTATATATACCATGCGCATGTGTATGTGAAAGAAAGAGATCATTAACAGAACGAAGATTAAACAATAAATAAGCAGGAAAGAGGAAACAATGATTAGCAGGAGGCCATATTAATATCGACACATCAAAACACTGAGTACGGAAATGAATCAATAAAAACAAAACTGAAAGAAGAAAAAAAACGGAACCGATAACAAATATATCAATTTAACACGTTTTATTTGTCTGTTATCTTTTGTAGTATATGATCGTCTAATAATGCATTCATTTCCAGGTTGAATGCTTATTGTATCTTTATTTCGAACCAATACAATACGATCTGATGAATTCGTACATTCATAAATATCAAAATCAGATAAGAAAAATTCATCACTTTTCTTAACAGATTCAACAGCATTTGAATGAAAAATAAATGTCTCTATATCCATCAGCACCTACGTTATAGTCATATGTTTCAAGCTAGCTTTCTTTTTCGCATCGCGAATAAAACAACTTAGTTGACTATAAAATTGACGATGCATCTTTGATACATCAACACAGAACTTCATAGGAGCATTAAAACAATAAAAACAAATCTCATTAATAAAACGAGAAATGTCACTAAGTTTCGAAGAACGACTCAAAAATTCTGGAAAAATATCTTTTAATTAAAGATAATCAGTGTATATTATTAATCCTTTTCCATCTGAATAATCGAATGTCAGTTGAGAAATTTATCGCACAACATTATCGTTTAGTAATAAATGTTCTTCATCATCGCTGTCAATGTCATTTATATCAGTAGATGTAACTGAAGTGGACTAGAAGCAGGACTACTATCGGCAAGGGGGTAAGTGCTGGCACTCAGCACCCAAAAATAAAGCTAGGTGCTGAATAGGTGTTGAGGTGCCGAGCAGGTACAGAGTGGGTGCTGAGGTGCTCATACTTATATGGAATTAGGCGGAAAATTAAGATACTAACTATCAATAAAGTCATATTATTTCAATTCGATTTTTCCACGAAGACAAGCCTACTTGGAGAGAATAATGATTTTTTATAAAACTTGCCTAAAGGTTTTCGGGATCGAGGAATCGAATGGTACCCTCAGCCTTTGAAAATTTTGGAGTTTCATTTTTCTTCGGCAAATTACATACATATACTCCTCCGGAGTGAAAAAAATAAAACTCCGAAATTTTCGACAGCTGAGGGTACCATTCGATTCCTCGACCCCAAAAACCTTTAGTCAAGTTTTATAAAAAATCGTTTGTTTCTCTAAATAGGCTTACCTTCATCAAAAAAGTCAAATTGAAATAATATGACTTTTACTGATAGTTATCACCTTAATTTTCAGTCCAATTCTAGATATGTATGAGCACCCGTAGCTTCTCAAAAGAGATACTTTTTTAATTAAGTATATAGCTATTTAAAAAAGCTATAGCTATTTAAAAAACCATAAATATTCTCAAAAGAGATACTTTATAATTAAACATATAGCTATTTAAAAAAGGTACAGCTACTTAAAAAAATCATAGCTATTTAAAGTGTTTCGGCTATTTTAACCACTGCAGCTATCTAAAATTCCCTATAGCTATTTAAAATTTCACATAGTTATTGAAAATATAGCTATTCAAAATTTCAAAATAGATACAAAAAGACAGATGATAAAATCATATAATTTTTTTTTTCATCAGATCCTGCTGAATCGTATAATCAAGAAACAAAAGTCTCTATATGATTTAGATTAATTTATAAATGATAGTATGATGATATTTTTTTCATCATCAAATAAAATGATATTTTTTCGTCATCAAATAAAATGACTTTTTTTTTCATCAAACCCTGCTCAGGTGATAGTTTTTTTTTTATCAGAATCATATACTTTTTTTTTATAAAACTCTCCTCAACAATATGATAAAACATACAATGCACTATATGAATGATAAAAGGATTTTTTTTTCATTCTCAAACCCTGCTCAATTTTATCAGAGAGAAATACAAGTTAGCAGATGATTTCAATATACTTGTAAATGACACTATAGTTATACTTTTTTTTATCAAAGAATTCTGATCAATAATGTGATAAACAAAAAATACAACTAAATATATATTTTGAATAAATCTAACAATCAGAGTAAAATCAGTTTTTTTTCATCAATAGTTACGCAAGAGTTAAACAGTTACTCACGAAGATGGAGCATCTCTTAGATAATTAAGTAGCTGTAGCAAATTTAAATTGCAATAGGAGAAGTTTAAATAGTTGAAGAAGAATTTAAATTGTCATGGAAAAATTAAATTGCTACAGACTATGGTGAAGGATCGATTCTAAGATTAAATAGCTATAGTAGATTTAAATTGCTATAGATGA